>JAPZIH010000086.1:0-37500 GCA_027410445.1 Discoglossus pictus | reverse complement strand
GAATTAAATAGATTTTAAGACACAAACACTAGATTGATGGTAAATAATTACAACGGTGAAGGTCTATTATCTGTTTATCTCTATCTGTAGGACCTTTAGATATGAAGCTTCCAGTTGTCTCCAAGGTTGAACAAGAAGATCTGAATATAAGAGATCAGCAGCAGGTGAAGGAGGAGGAGAGTCCTGGGAATATCCGGGAAGGTGAGGAATTAATACACAATAAGAACATTAATAATACATTCTGTAACATCACACTGTCACCCTAACAATATGTTTATTTTGTCTTGAAGTGAATTCAAAATGGTCTATACATTGCAATAGCTATTTAACTCTATAGTACATCATTCTCGAGATATGCAGCATTCTTTGTGCAACTCATTATCATAATGGATAGCTCAGAGAGCTTGATAAGGGTGAGGGGAAGATCTAGAATTTGTTAGCAATGTGGCAAGTGTGCAGTGTAAATAGGCTGCGTGCGCAAGGCCAAACCATTTTGTTTAGGCGGGTAAGGCGGCATGTTAGAATCCTAATGTTATGAGTTGTAAGTAAGTGTTGTAAAATGTGTTACTTGGCTCGCGAGCATTTTCCGTCCGTCCGTCGTAATGTTATATTTTGTATCTATTACGTTCCTGGCTAACTCGTACGTTCCTGGTGGTGATTTTCGCAGCTCTTTGTCTTTTAGCCTCATTTTTATTTTTTTCATCCGTCATTTTTTTTCTCTCTTAGTCGATTTTCAAGTGCCGAAACTTCTTAAATACTACCTAAATTTGCGTGCAACCTCACTCCCAGACGTCCTGGCTGTCTCCCCGTGCTGTGTGTGATGCTTGTTTTTAATATTTTGCTTTTATTTTTCTGTGTTTTTGGTGTTTTTTTATGTACGCGTTTCGTCCATTAACTTCATATTTTTTATTTTTTTAAGTCCCTATTTCCTCATTCCTCGTTATTGTTTTTTTTCTAAGTCCCTTTGGCTCATTGCTGCTGATGTGGGAGCCTTTGCGAGGTGCGCATTTGCGGCCAGAGCAGCGTCCCTCGCTTTGCTAGCTCGCAAAGTGTGATGATGACTCACAGTTTGACATTAATTATATGTGATTATTTGCCAGTAAACTGTGAGCTCAGCACATATTGTGCACAGATGCACTCTATGGTCTCTAAATGTACATTCACCCACTCACCTCAATCCCCATGGTCTCTACATGTACATTCACCCATTTACCTCACTCCCTACGGACTCTACACATACATTCACACACTTACCTCACTCCCTATGGACTCTGCACGTATACTCACCCACTTACCTCACTCCCTATGGAATCTGCACGTACATTCACCCACTTACCTCACTCCCTATGGACTCTGCACGTACATTCACCCACTTACCTCACTCCCTATGGACTCTGCACGTACATTCACCCACTTACCTCACTCCCTATGGACCTTACACGTACATTCACCCACTTACTTCAATCCCTATGGACTCTACACGTACATTCACACACTTACCTCACTCCCTACGGACCTAAATGTTCATTTCAATGTAATGTTTTTATTTTAAATTGTAGTTTTTTTATTTTAATTTATTTTATTTTTATTGTAATTATTTATCTTTAGTAAATTAAGTTTTTATTATTTACATACATTTTAGTTAGGTGTTAAGATATTATGGATTTTTACCCCCATGGTAGAGGATTAGGGTACTATGGAAGTCCATAGGGACCCCTATGGTAGAGGACTAATTTTAGATACCATGGGGATCCCTATTGGGGATGGTCGGTGGGGCATTCCAAGTGCCCTCTGAACACTTAGTGCAATTTCTTTACTAATATAACCTCAGAAAACGTAGTGCCCATTTTATTAACAGCATCTACTATTTTATTCCTATTACTATTTAATCTCCACACTCTCAGCATCTGGGTAAGGTCATCCTTTTTCAATGATAATGGATGAAAAGATTAAGCATATAAAAGAGTATTTGTATCGGCATGCTTAATACTCCACAGTGATGTCATTATTCAACTTTATGTAGATATCGTTATCACTTAATTGATTCAAAATCTCTTTCATATAATCCTCATGAATCATAAACACTAGAGAACATTTCTTGTTTGCTGGTGTAATGACCCCAATCTGCCATTTTATTTTCATTAGCACAATTCCTGATAGAAGACTTTGCACACACAGGAAGTTTGTATCTGCACAGTGGGAAAGTGTCAGTAACTACAGTCGGTGCTCTCCGCAGCACTAATGGGCAGATTGTTAGTTTACAGAAACACCCACCCAGTAACAGGCATAAAAATGACAGCCTGCAGCAGGCAATAATTGCATGTAGAAGTTGCAATATGTAAAGTTTGTGTTTATGCAGTATTTGTTTTTTCTTTTAAATAACACCTTGCAGACTATCAGATTTAGTTAAACAAAAGACCATAATTGATGATAATTGGTATGCACCGGATCACTTCACTCTATATACTGTACATTCAGACATATTTTGTTTTGTTTTTGTATGATTTGACTTTTTATTAACTGCAAATTGGTCTCTTTAATTGATTATAATTACTATAATAGGTACTGTATATACTAACTAATTATTTCCATATAGAAGAATGTTAAAGCTGTCAGAATTTACTCTTTTTTTTTTTTCAACAGATGGATCCAAGATTTGGAATAACATTGGAGAAGACCACATTTGTAACACAGTAGAAAAACTAGTGTTCAGAATGTTCAGAATGTGGGAAATTTTTCATTTGGGCCTCAAATCTTAATACACATAAGAGGACTCATACAGGAGAAAAACCTTTTCCATGTTCTGAATGTGGGAAATGTTTCAGTAATCTCTCAGCTCTTAATAGCCATATGAGGACTCATACAGGAGAAAAGCCTTTTCCATGTTCTGAATGTGGGAAATGTTTCAGATGGGCCTCAAATCTTAATACACATAAGAGGACTCATACAGGAGAAAAACCTTTTCCATGTTCTGAATGTGGGAAATGTTTCAGTCGTCTCTCAGTTCTTAATAGCCATAAGAGGACTCATACAGGAGAAAAACCTTTTCCATGTTCTGAATGTGGGAAATATTTCAGTCAGGTCTCACACCTTAATTCACATAAGAGCACTCATACAGGAGAAAAGCCTTTTCCATGTTCTGAATGTGGGAAATGTTTCAGTCACCTCTCACACCTTAATACACATAAGATGACTCATACAGGAGAAAAGCCTTTTCCATGTTCTGAATGTGGGAAATGTTTCAGTCACCTCTCACACCTTAATACACATAAGATGACTCATACAGGAGAAAAGCCTTTTCCATGTTCTGAATGTGGGAAATGTTTCAGTCATCTCTCAGATCTTAATAAACATAAGCGGACTCATACAGGAGAAAAGCCTTTTCCATGTTCTGAATGTGGGAAATGTTTCAGTCAGGTCTCATCTCTTAATAAACATAAGATGACTCATACAAGAGAAAAGCCTTTTCCATGTTCTGAATGTGGGGAATGTTTCAGTCATCTCTCAGCTCTTAATAAACATAAGAGGACTCATACAGGAGAAAAACCTTTTTCATGTTCTGAATGTGGGAAATGTTTCAGTCGGGTCTCACACCTTAATACACATAAGAGGACTTATACAGGAGAAAATCATTTTCCATGTTCTGAATGTGGGAAATGTTTCAGTCATCTCTCAGCTCTTAATAGCCATAAGAGGACTCATACAGGAGAAAAGCCTTTTCCATGTTCTAAATGTGGGAAATGTTTCAGTCATCTCTCAGATCTTAATAAACATAAGAGGACTCATACAGGAGAAAAGCCTTTTCCATGTTCTGAATGTGGGAAATGTTTCAGTCAGGCCTCACATCTCAAGCGACACATGAGAACTCACACAGGATAAACACCATTTGCATGATCTGAAACTCACATGAGAAAATGTTTCAGTAAGATTTGAAATGACACAAGAAAACTCACACAGGATAAAGACCAGTTGTATGTATGGAATGTGGGTAAGGATTTAATATGAGTCCGCCATTACACATCAACATGACACATCATGCAATTCTACTTCTACTCATATAAATGTAAGTAATTAAAAACATTAGCAAGCTCATAAAGATCTATGGATATCTGAGTTGTAAATCACGTTAATAGAGCAGTAAGTTGTACTAATGTATCAGCCTGTATTATTACAATACATGATATGATGCTGGACTGTGCATTGCTGCTTTTTGCTTGGTTACCAATAACCTTTCGATTTAAGGGATCTAGAACGTATAGACTTTGCTCTACACCATCATGCTGAGCACTCATAATACATTTGTGGACCTGTAAACTAAGCTATATATATTTTTTATAAAATCTTTATATATTTTTTAACCTTAATAGCCCGTTCCATTAATTTTCCTATTTTCTATGTACATTTGTTGCATCAAACAAAGCAATGAGTTTAAAGGGCTTGAAAAAAAACAACTATGCTTTTAGGTACTAAAAACTCATAAATGTCAATAAAGTTATTTTTTAATTGATTAAGAATTGACTGAGATATTTCTTTATTTAATCATATATCACCCTCATCCACTGTTCCCTCTAAGCTGTGCGCGCCCATACATACCCTGAGATAAGTGCACACAACTAAACATGGAGTGCACACAGATCCCTAGGGGGATATGTAATCTTAGTTTTCACAATTAACTTTTTTCACAGTAGGAGAAATAGATCTCCATTGACCCTTTTCCTTTTGCCGGTGCTCCCTTTGAGATAGCGCTGGTGGGTGGAGAAACTCGATAGGGCAAATCTGGTGCTGATGTCAGATGTCGACGTCCGACATTAGCTTGCTCTCTCAAAGCATCAGAGTCATTCACCATTCCATGCTTTGTAAACAACATTTCAATGTGTGCACATAACAAATCAAAGAATCACATAGGACAAAAGGAAAAGGGTCAATGGAGATCTATTTCTCCCTGGGCGGAAACAATTAATTGGGAAAACGTTATAAGCACATAACAAAGAAAGGAATCATACATTGCAAAATAAAATGCATATAGGGTCAATGAGATCTATTTCTTAATGGGTGGAAAAAGGTTCAGGGGAAAACTAAAATTAAATATCCACCTGTAGGGAATTAGAAATTAATGTTCTTTCATATGGAATTAGTACGTGATGCCACCAGGCTGGTGGAGATAGAGACTGAGTGCTTGGTGGGAACAAAGAACAGAATCTGTGGTTAAATGACTGAAGATATTTAGAATATCTGAAGGAGTTACTATTTAGTAAAAATAGTGCACTTTTATGGTATACTATGGCCTTGATAAAGTATATCACTGTAAAAAAGTTCCTTGGTGCCTAACACCTAAACAATGGTAATAATAGTAGAAAAAATATATATAGGAACTATAGGGTATGGAATGGATGATTCCTTTAAATGAGCTACTAGCTAGTATATTCTTAAGTTCCTACAGTCTTCCCTCATATGGCAAAAAGAATTTGCTAATCCTTGGGAGGACAAAAGTATGAAAAAATATATAAATATATAAATAGTGTTTAGCTCAAAAAAGTGTGGTTAAAACCAATGTAGAAAAAAGCGCATGGAAGTACTTTTCTGGTTATGAAAAACGGTTGAGGAGGGTTTATAAAAAATATGTACAAATAATGTGTTATAGCATACAATAGTGATGCAACTCCTGTTTGCCTGAGACTACTATATGTCATTAATGCTGACTGGCAATTCACAGTAGTCACAAGGAGTAAAATAACACAGGCAAAAAAATAGCTCAAACATATATAAACCTCTCTTTTGTGATCAATAAACCAAATAACCAGAGTACTTGCGCTTAGATGATAGTCCCGACGGTCCCGTTTCACCCCTTCTGGGGCTTACTCATGGGCTACTGAATTGGAGGTCTAGTGGGGCTTTTATAGCAAATTACGTATGTTTGGCAAGCCACCATTAACAGAAATGAAAGGAAAGAACGTGGGGACGTTTTTAAGTGCTACACTTAACTTTTCAAAAACGGAAATGACTTACAGAAATGAAAGGAAAGAACGTGGGGACGTTTTTAAGTGTTACACTTAACTTTTTTTAAATGGCGTTGGTTGGCAAAATAACGCATGATTGGCATTCATGCATAACAATTTGAATAAAACAAAATGGAGTGTGTGGTTGGCAAATTACGTATGATTGGCAAGCCACCATTAACAGAAATGAAAGGAAAGAACGTGGGGACGTTTTTAAGTGCTACACTTAACTTTTCAAAAACAGGAAATGACCTACAGAAATGAAAGGAAAGAATGTGGGGACGTTTTTAAGTGCTACACTTAACTTTTCAAAAACAGGAAATGACCTAAATAGCGTTGCACAACCGGAAATGGATGAAAAATGGCTATAAAAGCCCCACTAGACCTCCAATTCAGTAGCCCATGAGTAAGCCCCAGAAGGGGTGAAACGGGACCGTCGGGACTATCATCTAAGCGCAAGTACTCTGGTTATTTGGTTTATTGATCACAAAAGAGAGGTTTATATATGTTTGAGCTATTTTTTTGCCTGTGTTATTTTACTCCTTGTGACTACTGTGAATTGCCAGTCAGCATTAATGACATATAGTAGTCTCAGGCAAACAGGAGTTGCATCACTATTGTATGCTATAACACATTATTTGTACATATTTTTTATAAACCCTCCTCAACCGTTTTTCATAACCAGAAAAGTACTTCCATGCGCTTTTTTCTACATTGGTTTTAACCACACTTTTTTGAGCTAAACACTATTTATATATTTATATATTTTTTCATACTTTTGTCCTCCCAAGGATTAGCAAATTCATTTTGCCATATGAGGGAAGACTGTAGGAACTTAAGAATATACTAGCTAGTAGCTCATTTAAAGGAATCATCCATTCCATACCCTATAGTTCCTATATATATTTTTTCTAATACTATGGCCTTGATTCAATTGAGCTGTCGTTGTTTACAGGAGCCCGTAAACTAATTTGCGTCTTTTTGCGAGCTGCAAATGATCTACGGGTTACAGGCTGAAAATCCCTGCGGTTGTAAAAATAGTAACTTCCAACCCATCTAAGCCTTTAATCTTTCAAGCTCGCAACACTTACAATCGCAAAATCGCTATTCAATTGCTACAGTTCCTCAAGCCTGCAAATATTTTCACACCCGTAAAAGTCAAATGTAGAAGGAGACACAGGGGAGAGAGGGGGGAAGAGACACAGGGGAGCGGGAAAGAGACACAGGGGAGGGAGAGGGGGAACAGACACAGGAGGGAAAGTGACACGTGGAGGGAGAAGAGGGGGGGGAGACACAGGGAAGTGAGAGGAGGGGGAAAGAGACGGGAGCGAGAGGAGTTGGAAGAGACAGGCGAGTGAGAGGAGGAGGAAGAGACACAGGGGAGGTGGAAAGAGACACAGGGGAGGGGGAACAGACACAGGAGAGGGAGAGCTGGGAAAGAGACACAGGAGGGAAAGAGACACGGGAGTGAGAGGAGGGGGAAAGAGGGAGGGAGAGGAGTGGAGAAGATACACGGGAGGGAAATGGGGTTGAAGAGACACGAGGGAGGGGGAAGAGACAGAGGGGGGAGGGGAACGATACACAGGGGAGGGGGGAAGAGACACAGGGGAGGGGGGAAGAGACCCATAGGAGGTAGGGGGGTTGAAAACACAGGGGGGGGAGGAGACAAAAGGGGGGGGAATGAGACACAAGGGAGGAAGCAGACAGGGGGAGAGACTCGCAATAAGCGCCAAAGGCGCTCATTGCCAGGCCCTTGATGAGCCCTGCCAAAGGCGCTCATCGCTAAGCCAATAAAGCCAAGGGTGTGAGAGGTAGAGGTTAGAAACTCACAATGAGTGCCAAAGGCCATCATTGCAATGGCCGTGATGAACGCCAAAGGCTCTTATTGCGAGGCCCATGATGAGCGCCAAAGACGCTCATCACGAGGCCAGTAAAGTAGAGGTGGAGGCTCCCATTGTGTGGCAACCAGTATTGCTGCCAGGCTTAACTTTTTATTGCCATCATTTTTGAATAAAAGCCATTACTGTATAATTACTCCCACCCTAATTCACAACTCAATCCTATCAAAAGGAACAGAGTGATAGTGAAGTAAAAGATCACTCTTATTGACATGATTACAGCAATCCGAACCCTCAAGCAACCAGAAAATAATTGAGTCATGTACTTTAAATACAAATTAAGATTTACAGGGCTCAACAAATGCCAGGAGCCAGGTTATGATGCCACAAAATGCTTACAGGCACCTAGATTTCATCCACTGGACGTCTCTGCAATTTGATTTTATCTGGAAGTAGACAGGCGTGAGTGACTGAGTCAGGGCAGTGTTAGGGTTACATACCCCGGGCATCAGTGACTGAGTCAGGACAGTGTTGGCGTTACATTCCCCGGGCATGAGTGACTGAGCCAGGGCAGTGTTAGGGTTACATACCCCGGGCATGAGTGACTGAGTCAGGGCAGTGTTGGCGTTACATTCCCTGGGCATGAGTGACTGAGCCAGGGCAGTGTCAGGGTTACATTCCCTGGACATGAGTGACTGAGTCAGGGCAGTTTTGGCGTTACATTCCCCAGGCATGAGTGACCGAGTCAGGGCAGTGTTAGGGATACATTCCCTGGGCATGAGTGACTGAGTCAGGGCAGTGTTGGGGTTACATTCCCCGGGCATGAGTGTCTGAGTCAGGGCGGTGTTGGGGTTACATTCCCCGGGCATAAGTGACTGAGCCAGAGCAGTGTTATGGTTACATTCCCTGGGCGTGAGTGACTGAGTCAGGGTAGTGTTAGGGTTACATACCCTGGGCATGAGTGTCTGAGTCAGGGCAGTGTTGAGGTTACATACCCCGGGCATGAGTGACTTAGCCAGTGCAGTGTTGGAGTTACATTCCCTGGGCATGGGTGACTAAGTCAGGGCAGTGTTAGGGTTACATTCCCCGGGCATGAGTGACTTAGCCAGTGCAGTGTTGGCGTTACATTCCCTGGGCATGGGTGACTAAGTCAGGGCAGTGTTAGGGTTACATTCCCCGGGCATGAGTGACTGAGCCAGGGTAGTGTTAGGGTTACATTCCCCGGGCATGAGTGACTGAGTCAGGGCAGTGTTAGGGTTACATTCCCCGGGCATGAGTGACTGAGTGAGGGCAATGTTGGGGTTACATTCCCCGGGCATGAGTGACTGAGTCAGGGCAGTGTTAGGGTTACATTCCCCGGGCATGAGTGACTGAGCCAGTGCAGTGTTAGGGTTACATTCCCTGGGCGTGAGTGACTGAGTCAGGGTAGTATTAAGGTTACATACCCCGGGCATGAGTGTCTGAGTCAGGGCAGTGTTGGGGTTACATACTCCGGGCATGAGTGACTTAGCCAGTGTAGTGTTGGCGTTACATTCCCTGGGCATGGGTGACTAAGTCATTGTAGTGTTAGGGTTTAGTGATGTCGCAAACATAAAATTTTCAGTTCCCGAACCGCGAACGCGAACCGCCGCAAATGTTTGCGAACCGGAATCGCCATAGACTTCAATGGGCAGGCGAATTTTAAAACCCACAGGGACTCTTTCTGGCCACAATAGTGATGGGAAAGTTGTTTCAACGGGACTAACACCTGGACTGTGGCATGCCGGAGGGGGATCCATGGCAAAACTCCCATGGAAAATTACATAGTTGATGCAGAGTCTGGTTTTAAGCCATAAAGGGCATAAATTACCTAACATTCCTAAATTATTTGGAATAACATGCTTTAAAACATCAGGTATGATGTTGTATCGATCAGGTAGTGTAAGGGTTAGGCCCGCTTAACAGTGACAGACCAAACTCCCCGTTTAACGCACCGCAAACAACCACAAACAGTCCATTTGCACAACCGCAAACTCCCCATTTGCACAAGGTTGGATACCAAGCTAGCCATGTCCCGTTCCTTGTCCTCACTGATGTCATTGAAGGTCTCTTCCTCCACCCAGCCATGTACAACACCAAGGGTCCCCGAAAGGTGACAACAAGCCCCCTGGGACGCCTGCTGTGTTTGGTCTTCCACCTCCTCAAAGCCACCTTCCTCCTCTGACTCCTCTTCTTCAGACTTATCTCTCTGCATTGCTTCTCTCTGCATTATTATAAGGTGTGTTAAGTAGTACTACTCTTATCAGTTTAATACTTGTTACATCACCTATCAGGGGGCGTGTATAAGGCCTGGATTTTTAGAACCAGGAGATGGAAAAAGATGCTTTGTTGGTCGTATCACTTCAATTTTGGGGCACGGCACGTGCAGTCAAAGGTGCCACCAATTAGGAGTGACGTGTTTGTAAGTACTACTCTTATCAGTTTAATACTTGTTACGTCACCTATCAGGAGGCGTGTATAAGGCCTGGATTTTTAGAACCAGTAGACGGAAAAAGATGCTTTGTTGGTCGTATCACTTCAATTTTGGGGCCCGGCACGTGCAGTCAAAGGTGCCACCAGATAGGAGTGACGTGTTTGTAAGTACTACTCTTATCAGTTTAATACTTGTTACGTTACCTATCAGGAGGCGTGTATAAGGCCTGGATTTTTAGAAGCAGGAGATGGAAAAAGATGCTTTGTTGGTCGTATCACTTCAATTTTGGGGCACGGCACGTGCAGTCAAAGGTGCCACCAGATAGGAGTGACGTGTTTGTAAGTACTACTCTTATCAGTTTAATACTTGTTACGTCACCTATCAGGGGGCGTGTATAAGGCCTGGATTTTTAGAACCAGGAGATGGAAAAAGATGCTTTGTTGGTCGTATCACTTCAATTTTGGGGCACAGCACGTGCAATCAAAGGTGCCACCAGATAGGAATGACGTGTTTGTAAGTACTACTCTTATCAGTTTAATACTTGTTACGTCACCTATCAGGGGGCGTGTATAAGGCCTGGATTTTTAGAACCAGGAGATGGAAAAAGATGCTTTGTTGGTCGTATCACTTCAATTTTGGGGCACGGCACATGCAGTCAAAGGTGCCACCAGATAGGAGTGACGTGTTTGTAATACTACTCTTATCAGTTTAATACTTGTTACGTTACCTATCAGGGGGCGTGTATAAGGCCTGGATTTTTAGAACCAGGAGATGGAAAAAGATGCTTTGTTGGTCGTATCACTTCAATTTTGGGGCACGGCACGTGCAATCAAAGGTGCCACCAGATAGGAGTGGCGTGTTTGTAAGTACTACTCTTATCAGTTTAATACTTGTTATGTCAACTATCAGGGGGCATGTATAAGGCCTGGATTTTTAGAACTAGGAGACGGAAAAAGATGCTTTGTTGGTCGTATCACTTCAATTTTGGGGCCCGGCACGTGTAGTCAAAGGTGCCACCAGATAGGAGTGACGTGTTTGTAAGTACTACTCTTATTAGTTTAATACTTGTTACGTTACCTATCAGGAGGCGTGTATAAGGCCTGGATTTTTAGAAGCAGGAGATGGAAAAAGATGCTTTGTTGGTCGTATCACTTTAATTTTGGGGCACGGCACGTGCAATCAAAGGTGCCACCAGATAGGAGTGACGTGTTTGTAAGTACTACTCTTATCAGTTTAATATTTGTTACGTCACCTATCAGGGGGCGTGTATAAGGCCTGGATTTTTAGTACCAGGAGATGGAAAAAGATGCTTTGTTGGTCATATCACTTCAATTTTGGGGCACGGCACGTGCAATCAAAGGTGCCACCAGATAAGAGTGGCGTGTTTGTAAGTACTACTCTTATCAGTTTAATACTTGTTACGTCACCTATCAGGGGGCGTGTATAAGGCCTGGATTTTTAGAACCAGGAGATGGAAAAAGATGCTTTGTTGGTCGTATCACTTCAATTTTGGGGCACGGCACATGCAGTCAAAGGTGCCACCAGATAGGAGTGACGTGTTTGTAATACTACTCTTATCAGTTTAATACTTGTTACGTTACCTATCAGGGGGCGTGTATAAGGCCTGGATTTTTAGAACCAGGAGATGGAAAAAGATGCATTGTTGGTCGTATCACTTCAATTTTTGGGCACTTTGTGACATTAGCTTCTTACGCTCAAACATGTCCTTTACAGGCACCTGACTATGGGCACATGAGCAGAAACTGCTCAAGGCGAGAGACGCAGTGGCGGATGGTTGAGAGGGGGCAAGGAGGACAGCAGTGGTTGATGTGGCTTATGATGCTGCACCAGGAGGAGGATGGCGGCTTTGAGTTTGTGTGCTGCTTGTACTCATGTGTTGGTCTGGAGTCACCCAAACATTAGGTCTCAACCTGTAGAGGATAAGGGAACCAGGCTACTCTAGACCTCATTCATCATTACAGGTTTTGACAGATCGGTACTATGCGTCCAAGCTACTGTGACAACAGATATGAGTGGCACTGTGCACTTGCAGAAGTTGGTAGAGTAGACGCTGTAGGTCTGACACACACGCTTGCAGACAACTAACTGCTCTGCAATCTATTACAGTAGAATTTTTTTTTTGTTTTAAATGTACACTACTGTTACACCAGATATGAGTGGTGTGTTAAGTAGTATTACTCCTATCAGTTTAATCCCTGTTATGTGCCTTTTTTTGGGGTTTGGTTGTTGAAGCCACAGTGCAGCACCAGAGGCCAGAAAAATTAGGCATGTACACATGCCTGAAAAATTAGGTATTGTTGATCTTGCAGCGAGCAGAGAAGAAGGTAGGCCTGATTCAACGCCCCATCCCTGCATATTCACACTCAGAGATTGAGGGGGCGACCCTTACAAGGCCACGGGCCGGAGATATAAAGGGGGGCCATCCCAAATAAGCACACAAGCGGGGACAAAGGTAGTGAAGGGGACATAGAGGCCCATGGACTGACGGTCGCCATCTTGGCAGGAAAAGGGCCCAGCAATTAAGCCAAACTGACCCAGCACAGGCAGCTACTTGAGTCAAACGCTGTACAATTACACCTTAATAAAGCTGAAACATGCAGCAGCAGGGATTCTAAACGGCCACACAGGGACAAGGAGGCTAACAGCCCCCACAGTCTCTGCACCACTCTTTTTAACAGATAACCCAAGGGGCTAACCAGGGACCTTGCCCACAAAAAAAAAGCAGAATTTTATTGGAGGAATTATTAGTGTCTTTACCCCCCAAGAGAGGACATAATATACGGTATCTTTAGACTACCTGATGGCCAAACCTCCTTTAGCCACAATGCTATCCAAGAAACATTTTAAAACTTCGATCAGACCATATATTCATCCCAATCCCGCTGCAGCGGATCTGACATAGAGTCCTTCCTACTACAGCAAGAAGTCCACAAAATACCTGTACCTCAATTGGACAGCTTGAACCTAGACATATCCCAAGATGAAGTTAAATCTACAATCCAAGATCTTAAATTTGGCAAGTCCCCAGGGCCAGACGGTTTTACTCATCTGTACTATAAGAAATTTGAGCCCTTGCTTACCCCCGCACCTAACATCTTTGTTTAACGCTATACTAAATGGAGAACCTATGCCCCCTTAATTGAATCAGGCCGACCTCATAGTCTTTCCAAAAGAGGGTAGGGACCGGAATCTCAAACCGTATTACAAGGCAGCGCAGCTGGCTTTCATTCCTCTGGCGCATTCTCCAAAACACATCAGCCGCTCTGGGTATTTATGGAAAATGTAAGCATGTCACCTTATACATGGGATACAGTAATATGGATTCCAGGCCTGTATACTTTTTTGAGAAACTTGAAAAACCCATTGATTAAGCACTCATTAAAAATATGGACGGAGATGAACTGGACACAAAAACTGGACACTCGGGTATCAGATCTTACCCCTATCGTACCCAATCCCCACTTTAAGATACATCTTCCGGAAAGCTCTCTCAGTTGGTGGAAGTCTCAGAACCTACTAAGGGTTGGTCCATGGTGGCATGACGACAAAATAATGACCTTTGAGTGGGTGAGAGATAGATACAATTAACCCCTGGCTGAACACTATAATTTTTGCAGGATACATAATTTTATATATACGATAAGTGGTAGGGGAACCCCCCAAAGAAACACCTGGCTACTCAAAAAATGTAGGGATTCCCCCTTTCAGCCTGGTATTATTAGCCTCATGTATGAACTACTTAATGAAAACTCATGGGCAAACAAACCAGACTATACCAAAGCCTGGGAGAGGGATTTGGGCACCGAGTTGGCAGATAGCACATGGGATAAAAGTTGGCAAGGCTTAAGTAGGGGATCTTTAAATTATAGTCTGCTTGAGACTTCAATAAAGGTCCTACACAGGACATATATTACTCATTTTAAGCTAATAAATGGGATCCAAAACGGAGCAGCTCATGTTTTAGGAACAGTGTTAATGAGGCTACATTTATTCATGTCTGGTGGGAGTGTTCGGCAGTCATAAGACTATGGGAAGAAACATGCTTACTAGCTTCTAAAATGTTTAAGATTGACCTAATAAAATATTTTTTGAAAGAAAAAATACACATAGCTAGTAGTTGGAAACCCCCAAATTAAAACTTTCAGGAATTAATAAAAAAAATCAACTATTTACTGCTCAACGAGAGATTTAACCATGTAGTCTTGGATAGAATCACCCAGTTCCAGACAATTTGGGATCCCTGGATAACATCCCCATTTAGTGCCCCCCTAATATAATAAAACATTTGTTAATGGTTGAAGCGACTCAGGGGGAAGGACCGGACTGGGGGAGCCCTGGAGGAGACCCTTCAGAAGCAACCGGCGGCAAAATCATCAGAGGAAAGGAGAGGTCGCCTACTGAAGCCTGCCCTAGGGTAACCCAAGGGCGATTGAGCAGGTTAGATATTGTAAATAATAAGCTACTGCTGGAGTGATGATAGATAATAGGACTTAACTATTGTCTGTTTTACCATGTCTTAGTTTTCTCTTAAAAATTGCAATCACAGTAAAAAAAAAGAAAATGTATTAACCAAAAAAGTTAAAAAAAGAAGGCCTAGCCACCTAATTTTAACAAAATGTCTTCATTGTAAATATGTATTTTTGCACAACTGTTGTGTTATGCAAGACTGTTCAATATGCTTTATTTCCCATTACATGCCGTACGCCTTCTGGCATAAAAATTGAAATTCAAAAATTAGATATTATTGCAGCCGCTGCTGTTGCAGCGGCCAGAAAAATTGACCTTTGTTCCCCAGGCAGAAAGTGCCATAAAACATTGCCTCTTCTTGAACCCTTGTTGGTGGCGGATAATTCACGCAAGTCATCCGGCATTCACAGATAACATACAGCAGCGTGTGGACCATTTATAGCCGAAGGCAGCTCATCTCATCAGGCCTTTTTCAGTCGAATGTATCGCCCAGTGTCAGTCCCTTCGGGATCCATCCCTCATTCATCTTTATAAAGGTGAGGCAATCTAGACTTTTTTGCCCTAGGCGACTTCTCTTCTCGGTGACAAAACCTCCTGCTGCACTGAAGGTCCTTTCTGACAGGACACTTGAAGCGGGGCAGGCCAGAAGTTCAATTGCAAATTGGGATAACTCCGGCCACAGGTCTAGCCTGCATACCCAGTAGTCAAGGGGTTCATCGCTCCTCAGAGTGTCGATATCTGCAGTTAAGGCGAGGTAGTCTGCTACCTGTCGATCAAGTCGTTCTCTGAGGGTGGATCCCGAAGGGCTGATGCGATGCGTAGGACTGAAAAAGGTCCGCATGTCCTCCATCAACAACACGTCTTTTAAACGTCCTGTCCTTGCCCGCGTTGTCGTCGGAGGTGGATTACTTTCACCTCTTTCCCTGTTATATTGCCCTTGTGCTGTGACATCACCCTTATATGCTGTGTAAAGCATACTTGTTAATTTGTTTTGGACCTGCTGCATCCTTTCTGACTTGCGGTAATTTGGTAACAAATCAGGCACTTTCTGCTTATACCGGGGTCTAGTAGCGTGCACACCCAGTACAGGTCGTTCCCCTTCAGCCTTTTTATACGAGGGTCCTGCGACAGGCTCGACAGCATGAAAGACCCCATTTGCACAAGGTTGGATGCCGAGCTAGTCATGTCCCGTTCCTCGTCCTCAGTGATCTCGCTGAAGATATGTTCTTCCCCCCAGCCACGTACAACACCACGGGTACCAGATAGGTGACAACGAGCACCCTGGGATGCCTGTTGTGATTGGTCTTCCTCCTCCCCCTCAAAGCCACATTCCTCCTCTGACTCCTCTTCCTCACAATCCTCTTCCAGCGTTGCCGCAGGTCCAGCAAGCGATGCTGATAAGGCTGTTTCTGGTGGTGATGGTGACCACAACTCTTCCTCTTCCTCGTCACGCTCATCTACGGCCTGAAACAAGCACTCTTCGCAGGGCTCGCTCCAGGAAGAAAACAAATGGTATGATGTCGCTGATGGTGCCTTCGGTGCGACTGACAAGGTTTGTCATTTCCTCAAAAGGACGCATGAGCCTACAGGCATTGCGCATGAGTGTCCAGTAACGTGGCAAACAAATCCCCAGCTCCGCAGAGGCTGTCCTAGCACCCCGGTCATACAAATACTCGTTAATGGCTTTTTCTTGCTGGAGCAGGCGGTCGAACATTAGGAGTGTTGAATTCCAACGTGTGGGGCTGTCACAAATCAAGCGCCTCACTGGCATGTTGTTTCGCCGCTGGATATCTGAAAAGTGCGCCATGGCCGTGTAGGAACGCCTGAAATGGCCACACACCTTTCTGGCCTGCTTCAGGACGTCCTGTAAGCCTGGATACTTATGGACAAAGCGTTGTACGATCAGATTACACACATGTGCCATGCACGGCACATGCGTCAACTTGCCCAAATTCAATGCCGCCAACAAATTTCTTCCGTTGTCACAAACCACTTTGCCAATCTCTAGTTGGTGCGGAGTCAGCCATTGATCCACCTGTGCGTTCAGGGCGGACAGGAGTGCTAGCCCGGTGTGACTCTCTGCTTTGAGGCAAGTCAACCCCAAGACGGCATGACACTGCTATATCCGGGATGTGGAATAGTATCTGGGGAGCTGTGGGGGTGCCGTTGATGTGGAGCAAGACGCAGCAGCAGAAGAGGACTCAGCTGAGGAGGTTATGGAAGAGGATGGAGTAGGAGGAGTAGAGGAGGTGGCAGCAGGCCTGCCTGCAAGTCGTGGCGGTGTCACCAACTCCTCTGCAGAGCCACGCATTCCATGCTTGGCAGGCGTCAGCAGGTTTGCCCAATGTGCAGTGTAGGTGATATACCTGCCCTGACCATGCTTTGCAGACCAGGTATCAGTGGTCAGATGGACCCTTGCCCCAACACTGTGTGCCAGAGATGCCATTACTTCCTTTTGCACAATTGAGTACAGGTTGGGGATTGCCTTTTGGGCAAAGAAATTTCGGCCTGCGTACCTTCCACTGTATGGTAAAAGCTGGCGGGCCAAGAGTTCAGACAAGCCAGCTGTCAGACGCCGGGCAAGGGGGTGACTTTGTGGCATTGGCTTCTTACGCTCAAACATGCCCTTGACAGACACCTGACTGTGGGGAGATGAGCAGGAACAGGAAGAGGCGAGAGACGGAGTGGTGGAGAGTTGAGAGGGGGCAAGGAGGACAGCAGTGGTTGATGTGGATGAAGATGCTGGACCAGGAGGAGGATGGCGGCTTTGAGTTTGTGTGCTGCTTGTACTCATGTGTTGATCCCATTGGCGTTTGTGATGTGACATCATGTGCCTTCGCAAAGCAGTTGTACCTAGGTGGGTGTTGGACTTCCCATGACTCAGTTTCTTTTGGCACAGGTTACAAATGGCATCGCTGTTGTCAGAGGCAGACACACAAAAAAAATGCCACACTGCTGAGCTCGGCGTTGACGGCATTCTGGTGGTGGCAACAGCATGCGTTGATTGGCGTGCTGTCTGGCTGACCCCGGGTGCTGATGCATGCTGTCTGACTGTGCCACTAGCTCGTTGCGATGACCTCCCTCTACTTCCAACTCGTCTCCTCCTCCTCTCTGTCTCCCCATCTGAGCTTTCCCCCTGTTCTTCTCTTCTAGCAGGCACCCACGTGACATCCACGGACGCATCGTCATCATCATCACCCGCCTCACTTGTATATGACAACTGAACAAAGGAAGCAGCAGCGGGTACATCATCATCATCATCATCACATCATACGTACATGTGTGTAATGCTGCCTGACTGAGACATATCCCTGTTATATACATTCTCTGGCAATAATGGTTGTGCATCACTCATTTCTTCAAACTGATGTGTAAATAACTCTTCTGACTGATCAATTGAATTGGCTGTGGTACTAGTGTTGGTGGTGGCGACAGGCGGGTGAGTGGTAACTTGAGAGGTGCCCGAAGCTAAGCTGGAGGAGGATGGTGTGTCAATGTCCCAAGCGGAAGCTGTAGAAGATTGGGTGTCCTGTGTTAGCCAGTCAACTACGTCCTCTGAACTTTTCAAGTTCAGGGTAACTGGCCTCTGAGCACTGGGCATTATTGTAGGGCCAAAGGGAATCACAGCACCACGACCACGACGGCCTCAGCGGGGTGTCCTGCCTCTGCCTGTCATTTTTTTTAAAATGTGGACTGTTGGTACCCCAACTAGACTGGATTGGTTGAACTTGGCACAGTACTTGTAAGCAGGACACACACTATGGGTAGCGGTCAAGCAAATGAACTTTGATTGACGGTCAGGCAAATGCACTTAAATTTAAGAAAATAAAAGTTTGGGTTTTTTAAATGTGGGCTGTTGGTACCCCAACTAGACTGGATTGGTTGAACTTGGCACAGTGTATTTTAAAATTATGAGAAAACATTTTCTGTAAACTAAATAAAAATCATATTAGGAGGTTGAAAGAAAAAGAAACCGGATGGGGGGATACCGAGCAGAGCACACCATCTACAGCCCACTGGGAGACAAACTCATCCATTCCCCCAGTAGACAAAGCCAGGTGGTACTCTGCCCGGATACGGGAGCGCACCAGCACCCGGAACATGGCCTCAGGTGACAAGGGAACCCCCCCTATCAAACACTGCTTCCTGGACTTATATATAGCCAACTTGGCTAATGCCAGGAGCAGGTTGACGAGGAGGTCCCTGGCCTTATTGCCCCGGGACACTGGGCGCCCAAAAATAAAAATGTGAGGGGAGAAATGCAGCCAGAACTGCAGGAGGAGGCCCCTCAAGAGTGACAAGAGGGGCTGCAGTCTGGCGCAACTAAAATAAACATGATACACGGACTCTCCCTTGCCACAGAATGGACAAGTGGAGGGAGAGTCCGTGAATTTAGCTAAGTACTCTCCCGTGCTCAGTGCACCATGGAGCACTCTCCAACTCAAGTCCCCGGTGGGTCGTGGAACTAAATCAGACCCGCCTCCAGATGGTATCGGGACGGGTCACGAGGGCAAGGAAGTGCACTGTATGGAGCACGAGAGAATATAAGCTCTTCCTCGGCATGCCGCGAAAGCATGCCGAGGGTATGTCCCTCAACCTCGAGAGGTTGGGGACAGGAGGAGCCTGAGGGGAAACACGGGGCTTGTGTCCAATGCAAACAGCCGGAGAAGGGGTGTTGAAAGGTGCATGTGGCACTCCGGCCTGCAAAGCCCCGCGAAGGAAGGTGCGCGAGTCGGGGGAGATGGCATCTCTAATCTCCTGGAGCAAGCGCCCTGAGACTTTGGGCGTCACATATCCCAAACGGAGCGCAAGCTCCTGGGGTGACACCCAATCAGAACGCCCGTATTCCAGGAGATCCCCGACTCGGGTCATCCGTGCATGACTAAGGCGGCGGATGATACTGGGGGACTGTAACATTGGAGCCCCCACTGCTGCATTAAATAGCAGGGGCTCCGTGAATATTTCATCCCCCAAAGGCACGCCCTGCCTGGTCACGGAGACCATGCTCCAGGCCTTGAGGGTTTCCTGGTAGTATGCCGGCAACACAGAGAGGTCTCTCCCAAACCCCTCGGGCCTGATCAGAAATAATTGCCGGTCATACCCCAGGTTGCGCAACTGGCGATAAAAGCTGGATGCCAGTGCGCACCACTGCGGAGAGGGATCTGCATATAGGTATCTCTGCAGGTACTGAAGGCGGAAGGTGGACAACTGGGAGCACACACAAACTACTCCCTGTCCACCCTCCACCAAAGGCAGACTTGCCACCCCTGCAGAGACCCAATGCCTTCCCATCCAGAGGAAATCTAACAAATTCCTCTGGATTTTGGTGACAAACTCGGGGGTCGGACTCAGACAAATCAGCCGGTGCCAGATCTGAGAAGCCACCAGCTGATTCACCACTAGAGTCCGCCCCCTAAGGGAAAGCATTTTTGCTAGACCCCTCCATCGTCCCAGACGAGAGAGGACACTGCCCTCTAACTCCCTCCAGTTGTCTGGGACGGAAGTGTCCGCAGCGGACAGGTAGACCCCCAGATATTTAATGACATCTGCCTCCCACGTGATGTCACGAAACGTGGGAGGCAAAGAGTCTACCTGTAAATTACCCTCTAAAAGGCCTGTGCATTTGGACCAGTTGATCTGAGCGGAGGAGGCAGCTGAATATACCTCCTGGCACTGTTTTGCCAGCTCAAGATCAACTGGATCCTGGGCCACGAGGAGCACATCGTCAGCATAAGCTGAAAGGACAATCCCCATGTCTGGATCTTTTAGCACCAGCCCTTTGAGCCTTTTCCTCAGTAGGCAGAGGAAAGGCTCGATGGCCAGTGCATATAACTGTCCAGACAAGGGACATCCTTGACGCACCCCTCGTCCAAATACCAAAGGTGCTGTTAGGGACCAATTGATTTTAAGTAAACACTCTGCAGAGGCGTACAGCGTTCTTATAAAGCCCACAAACTGTGGGCCAAAGCCGTACGCTTGCAGAGTGGCTATGAGGGTAACCATGGTCCACCCTGTCAAACGCCTTCTCTTGATCTAAAGAGAGAAAGGCGAGTGACAGACCAGTCCTGCGAGAATAATGCAATAGATCCCGGACCAGAAAGATACTATCAAAGATAGTCCGGCCCGGGATCGCATAGGACTGGTCAGGGTGAACCAATTCTGCCAGCACAGACCCAAGTCTAAGCGAGATGGCTTTAGCTACAATCTTGTAGTCCGTGCTGAGCAGAGAGACCGGTCGCCAGTTCTTAATAAGCCGGAGATCCCCCTTTTTGGGCAGCAGGGCAAGTACTGCCCTGCGACAAGACAGGGGCATCTCCCCGGTCTCCAGGGCTTCCCCAAGGACCAGATGGAAATCAGGTCCCAGAGTCTCCCAGAAAAATTGGAAAAAACTCTACAGTCAGTCCGTCCAGTCCTGGAGACTTCTCACAGGACATGGCACGGAGGGCTTCAGAGAGCTCTTGAAAAGATAGTGGTATATCAAGCCGCTCTCTTACACCCTCACTGACTGTGGGGAGCCCCTCCCATAGCACCCTGCAGGCGTCTGGAGAAATGGGATCCGGAGAGTAAAGATCTTTATAAAAGTTCCGGGCTCTATCCCGCATACTCTCCGGATCTGTAAGGGGGGCACCGTCTTCATCTAGAAGACAGGTGATGTGCCTACTGTTACCCCCCTTTTTCTCCAGTGAGTAGAAGAGGCGCGAGCCGCGGTCTAGATCTTTGAGAAAACCTAAGCGGCTGCGCACGTATGCCCCCTTGGCCTGGTGTCGTTCCAGGTCACAGAGGACACCCTTCCTCTCTACATACTCGCTCTGCAGGGATTGGTCCCTACAAGTGAACAGCCTCTGCTCCAGATGGAGTACCTCCCCCCCGGAGTGACTCCAACTCAGCTTCGCGCTGCCCACTCGCACCCTTGGTATATTCCTGACACAGAAGTCGCAAATGAACCTTGCCCACGTCCCACCACAGTTTTAACGTGGCAAAGTCCCCCTTGCAACCCCCTCCAGTCCGTCCAAAACTCCCGGATCAATGTCACGAGCCCCTGGTCCTTCAACAAAGCATTGTTGAAGTGCCAATAGGCGGCTCGTGGCGCTGTTGGCGTTAGCGCCACTGTCACAGACACACAGTTGTGGTCTGTGAACGGAGCCAGCCTAATGGCACAAGAACCGACTCGTGACATATAGTGACTAGATATATATAGTCTGATGCCCCTGGGTTCTGCTCTCGCCAGATGTCCTCCAGGGAGAAGCGGGCGATGATCTCCCGCAGGGCTGACGCCGAAGGCGGGTACGGCTCTGGACTATTCCGGTCCAGAGCATCGAGGGTGCAGTTGAAATCACCCCCGAGTACCAAACACTCATCTGCGTCAACCGTCTCCAAAAACTGGGACAGTCTGGCGAGGAACCTCACTCTCTCGAGCCCTCCAGCAGGGGCATATATATTAACTAGGTTAATGATGCTACCCTGCTCTCGGACCCGGAGGTGGATTAGACGGCCTGGGATAACAGCTTTCACAAGCAGCAGCTCTGGCTGAAAAGACTCTGAGAACAGGGTCACCACTCCACATGACGCCGATGTGAAGTGGCTGAAGAAGACCCTGCCTCTCCACTCTAGTTGCCACGAGGCCTCCGCCTCTGGAGTGGTGTGAGTTTCCTGCAGGAAGCTCACAGAGTACCCTCCCTGATATAAATAGGAGAGTACCTGGAACCTGCGGAAACTGTCTTGACAGCCATTGGTATTTAGCGTGCTGATGTGCAAAGCCATTACTGCGTGTCAGGAATTGTGCGTTCCTCAGACCCTTGAGACTGCTGATAGGACACGCACATTTTATAGAATTTCCGGACGCGGAGATGCTCCGCAGTCCCAGAATTCTTGGCCCTAGTGCTGACCACTAGATATTGCTGGAGAGAGTGGAGAATAAACAACATATTCTTCCACCTCTCCAAGGCCAGCCGCACCTTCCTTTTCTTTTGTCCATGAAGGGTGCTCTCAAGGAATAGATCTATTTCCTTGACAGGGATAACCCACCCAGAATCTGATGTTCCTTCTAGTGGGTCACCCCTGGGCTCCTCTTGGCTGAGGGCTTTTACTCCATCCTCCCCGGCTGGAGTCAGTTTCCTCAGCTTTATTCTCAGGGACCCCCTCTTAGATGATACAGAAGGAGTCCCTTTAGCACCCTTCAAGGTAAATAATGGACCCTTGGATTGCTGCTGCACCCCTGTAGCTTCAGGAGTGCATTCAGGGGTAGCTGGCTGGACAGCAGTGGCTGGCATGGCTTCCTTAATGGAAGCCTTGGAGGCTTTATATGACTCCTCTGCCAGTTCCACCGCTGCTTGCTCAGCTTGGATGGCACCGATGTTAGGGTCAGTGGACGGCTGAGGAGGGTAGACAGGCTCTCCCATGATGTTAACAGGAAAACCTGTTTTATCACCCTCCCCCATTTCCACTTCCCCTTGTGCCACATCCCCCCTGACAGACAAATCCATGGGGTCCTGAATGGGGGTCATGCCTATATTCCCCCCCCTCCAGTAGTGACTCGGCCTGGGGCTCTAACAAAGCCCGAGGTACGTCACTAGAGAGTGACACTGGAGGAGGAGACTGACTGGTGCCCTTGAAGCTCAGCACCTCAGGGACACTGACTACCCATTCAGCAGGGGCTTTGTTGGGTCCCCCCTCAAAGGCCAGAGGCAGAACCTGATCTTTCTTGTCTACCCCTGCCTCACTTGGGAGACCCTCTTGCCCCTGCTTTTCCTCCAGACCCTTTTCCACATTAACCCCTATAGGGTCTGGAGAGAGAGATGTGTGGTCTGGCAACGGCTGGCTGAGCTTAATAACTGGGCCAGACAATGTCACCGGATGAGGAGGAGATGTTTTGTTCCTCTTCTTGCTTTTAGAGGGAGGTGCTCCACTATAGAGCACTTCCCACTTATCAGCAACCTCCCTGTTGGTTTTATGCTTCCTCTTCCTGGGGACGTCACTCCTGGAAGAGGAGCTGCCACTAGCTGCCTCCCCTGCAGAGGGCTTATTATCCCTCTGCTTACACTGTGCCCCCACACTAACTGATGTAATTATGGTGGGGGCAGATTGGGACTTGGGAGATGCAGCTGTGACACTGGGAGGACCGGTGACATTCTTCCCCTTTTTCCCCGTGTCTGCAGTCTTGCTGGAGACCACAGACACAGATGGCTTTTTTGGGGAAGAAGGGGGTTTGGAGGCCGTGGTGGTGGCTTGAGGAACGGCCTCCTTGCCTGAGCTCTGTGGGGGGGCTATGACCCTTGAGGTCCCCGCTGTTATGGGCTCAGCGGGGGATGGGTGCCGTACTGACGGAGGTGCCATTTGCTGGGGCTGGGGCATGATGCTTTACATTAGGACAATTCCTACGTGTATGCCCCAACCCTTTGCAATGATAGCACTGCACCTCCGTAGTGCTGTAAAAAATCCTGTACAGCACCCCCTCAAATGGAACCCCAAAAGACCCCTCTATGTTTTCTGCGCCCTGAGGCAGGCACATTTGTACCTGCCTCTTGAAAGAGAGCACATGACGAAGTGCTCTCTCTCTGCACCCCAGGGGAATTTTTATAAATGGTGTTTTTACTTCCCCTAGGATTAGCAGGTGGGGGCGCAGGAGGGAGTCTGGTAGGAAGGGGGGCACATTAGAGAGTGTTACTTTTGTGCCCAACCCTTCCAGGGGTTCTATTGGGACATATAATCCCCCCACTGTGATGCCTCTCTGTACAAGAATGTGAGCAGCAGCCAGCGTACGGGTAAAGAAAACTGCTTTCCCGTAAATTTTGCTGGCTGCTACTATAACAGAGGGGCTGATGACGTTAGCTGCAGCACGCAGATAGATATCAATGCTGTAGACCCCAGACATCTGACATTTAACCCCATGCTTCCTAGTGATCTGCCCCTCAGCCCCAGCGGTGGTATTATTGGGGCCAGCAGAAACCACCTGTGACCAGGTATTAGCCACAGGGGTAGGTCTGCTGGCAGAACCACCAGGAGCTGGGGCTGCCTTATCTGCCTGGGGCCTATGCTGTGCAGTGCTGCAGCTAGGATTTTCAGGGGCCATTATTCCCCCTTTTGACCCCTGAGGCTTCTTAGTGGTCTTATCCCTCATGTTTAGACCCTTTTTTTTTTTTTTGTTTATTTGTTTTATTTATTTTTATTTTTTGTTTTATGATTTTTTACTGTTTTCTTTTTTTTTAAATATAAAAGTGGGAAAAAGAAACAAAAAGACAAAACTAAGGGAGACAAAACTAAGGGAGAGAGAGAGGTGATGCTTGGCAGTGGAAGGGTTAATGGTCTGTTGCAAGGTGACTAATTGCAACAACACAGAGAACACAGAGGCTTTTTAACCCCTCTGTGTCTCTGTGTCAGATGTTAAAAAAAAAAGCCTTAACAACAAAAAATCTAATTGTTTTCCCCCCCACTGCCTACAAAGATGTTACTTTTCTTCTCTCCCCCAAAACATAAAACCCAACACCAAACAAACAAAACTTCAACAAAACCTAATAAGCTTTTTAAAAGAAAAAAAGTCAAAGTAACAAAGCTCCAGGAGTGAAGGTGTAGTGCTAAGGGAGGGTTGTGGCAAAGTATCCAGGAGACAGCTCACTCTCCTGGGATAGAGACTTGAGCCTGACTCCCAGAAAACTAAAACTTAAATTAAACTAAGAAAAACACCACAAAAACTCCCAAAAAAAAACAACACCGTGCACAAAGTGCTTATAAACAGAAAGGTGTTAAAATAAAACTTGTATTTGAGGGACTAAGACCCTAAAAAGCCTTTTGTTTGCAGCTCAAGCATGCACACAATATGCTCTCTAGCACAGTACTTGTAAGCAGGACACACACTATGGGTAGCGGTCAAGCAAATGAACTTTGATTGAAGGTCAGGCAAATGCACATAAATTTAAGAAAATAAAAGTTTGGGTTTTTTAAGTGTGGGCTGTTGGTACGCCAACAAGACTGGATTGGTTGAACTTGGCACAGTACTTGTAAGCAGGACACACACTATGGGTAGCGGTCAAGCAAATGAACTTTGATTGACGGTTATGCAAATGCACTTAGATTTAAGAAAATAAAAGTTTAGGTTTTTTAAACGTGGACTGTTGGTACCCCAACTAGACTGGATTGGTTGAACTTGGCACAGTACTTGTAAGCAGGACACACACTATGGGTAGCGGTCAAGCAAATGAACTTTGATTGACGGTTATGCAAATGCACTTAGATTTAAGAAAATAAAAGTTTGGGTTTTTTAAATGTGGACTGTTGGTACCCCAACTAGACTGGATTGGTTGAACTTGGCACAGTATTGTAAGGAGGACACACACTATGGGTAGCGGTCAAGCAAATGAACTTTGATTGACGGTTATGCAAATGCACTTAGATTTTAAAAAATAAAAGTTTAGGTTTTTTAAAATGTGGACTGTTGGTACCCCAACTAGACTGGATTGGTTGAACTTGGCACAGTACTTGTAAGCAGGACACACACTATGTGTAGCGGTCAAGCAAATGAACTTTGATTGACGGTTATGCAAATGCACTTAGATTTAAAAAAATAAAAGTTTAGGTTTTTTAAATGTGGGCTGTTGGTACCCCAACTAGACTGGATTGGTTGAACTTGGCACAGTACTTGTAAGAAGGACACACACTATGGGTAGCGGTCAAGCAAATGAACTTTGATTGATGGTTATGCAAATGCACTTAGATTTAAGAAAATAAAAGTTTGGTTTTTTTTAAATGTGGACTGTTGGTACCCCAACTAGACTGGATTGGTTGAACTTGGCACAGTACTTGTAAGGAGGACACACACTATGGGTAGCGGTCAAGCAAATGAACTTTGATTGACGGTTATGCTAATGCACTTAGATTTAAAAAACTAAAAGTTTAGGTTTTTTAAATGTGGACTGTTGGTACCGCAACTAGACTGGATTGGTTGAACTTGGCACAGTACTTGTAAGCAGGACACACACTATGGGTAGCGGTCAAGCAAATGAACTTTAATTGACGGTCAGTCAAATGCACTTAGATTTAAGAAAATAAAAGTTTGGGTTTTTTAAATGTGGACTGTTGGTACCCCAACTAGACTGGATTGGTTGAACTTGGCACAGTGTATTTTAAAATTATGAGAAAACATTTTCTGTAAACTAAATAAAAATCATATTAGGAGGTTGAAAGAAAAAGAAACCGGATGGGGGGATACCGAGCAGAGCACACCATCTACAGCCCACTGGGAGACAAACTCATCCATTCCCCCAGTTGACAAAGCCAGGTGGTACTCTGCCCGGATACGGGAGCGCACCAGCACGCGGAACATGGCCTCAGGTGACAAGGGAACCCCCCCTATCAAACACTGCTTCCTGGACTTATATATAGCCAACTTGGCTAATGCCAGGAGCAGGTTGACGAGGAGGTCCCTGGCCTTATTGCCCCGGGACACTGGGCGCCCAAAAATAAAAATGTGAGGGGAGAAATGCAGCCAGAACTGCAGGAGGAGGCCCCTCAAGAATGACAAGAGGGGCTGCAGTCTGGCGCAACTAAAATAAACATGATACACGGACTCTCCCTTGCCACAGAATGGACAAGTGGAGGGAGAGTCCGTGAATTTAGCTAAGTACTCTCCCGTGCTCAGTGCACCATGGAGCACTCTCCAACTCAAGTCCCCGGTGGGTCGTGGAACTAAATCAGAATAAAGTTCCCTCCACCGGGGCCTCTTGCCCTCGTCAGCTGGTAGGACCCGCCTCCAGATGGTATCGGGCCGGGTCACAAGGGCAAGGAAGTGCACTGTATGGAGCACGAGAGAATATAAGCTCTTCCTCGGCATGCCGCGAAAGCATGCCGAGGGTATGTCCCTCAACCTCGAGAGGTTGGGGACAGGAGGAGCCTGAGGGGAAACACGGGGCTTGTGTCCAATGCAAACAGCCGGAGAAGGGGTGTTGAAAGGTGCATGTGGCACTCCGGCCTGCAAAGCCCCGTGAAGGAAGGTGCGCGAGTCGGGGGAGATGACATCTCTAATCTCCTGGAGCAAGCGCCCTGAGACTTTGGGCGTCACATATCCCAAACGGAGCGCAAGCTCCTGGGGTGACACCCAATCAGAACGCCCGTATTCCAGGAGATCCCCGACTCGGGTCATCCGTGCATGACTAAGGCGGCGGATGATACTGGGGGACTGTAACATTGGAGCCCCCACTGCTGCATTAAATAGCAGGGGCTCTGTGAATATTTCATCCCCCAAAGGCACGCCCTGCCTGGTCACGGAGACCATGCTCCAGGCCTTGAGGGTTTCCTGGTAGTATGCCGGCAACACAGAGAGGTCTCTCCCAAACCCCTCGGGCCTGATCAGAAATAATTGCCGGTCATACCCCAGGTTGCGCAACTGGCGATAAAAGCTGGATGCCAGTGCGCACCACTGCGGAGAGGGATCTGCATATAGGTATCTCTGCAGGTACTGAAGGCGGAAGGTGGACAACTGGGAGCACACACAAACTACTCCCTGTCCACCCTCCACCAAAGGCAGACTTGCCACCCCCTGCAGAGACCCAATGCCTTCCCATCCAGAGGAAATCTAACAAATTCCTCTGGATATTGGTGACAAACTCGGGGGTCGGACTCAGACAAATCAGCCGGTGCCAGATCTGAGAAGCCACCAGCTGATTCACCACTAGAGTCCGCCCCCTAAGGGAAAGCATTTTTGCTAGACCCCCTCCATCGTCCCAGACGAGAGAGGACACTGCCCTCTAACTCCCTCCAGTTGTCTGGGACGGAACCTGTCCGCTGCGGACAGGTAGACCCCCAGATATTTAATGACATCTGCCTCCCACGTGATGTCACGAAACGTGGGAGGCAAAGAGTCCACCTGTAAATTACCCTCTAAAAGGCCTGTGCATTTGGACCAGTTGATCTGAGCGGAGGAGGCAGCTGAATATACCTCCTGGCACTGTTTTGCCAGCTCAAGATCAACTGGATCCTGGGCCACGAGGAGCACATCGTCAGCATAAGCTGAAAGGACAATCCGCATGTCTGGATCTTTTAGCACCAGCCCCTGTGAGCCTTTTCCTCAGTAGGCAGAGGAAAGGCTCAATGGCCAGTGCATATAACTGTCCAGACAAGGGACATCCTTGACGCACCCCTCGTCCAAATACCAAAGGTGCTGTTAGGGACCAATTGATTTTAAGTAAACACTCTGCAGAGGCGTACAGCGTTCTTATAAAGCCCACAAACTGTGGGCCAAAGCCGTACGCTTGCAGAGTGGCTATGAGGTAACCATGGTCCACCCTGTCAAACGCCTTCTCTTGATCTAAAGAAAGGCGAGTGACAGACCAGTCCTGCGAGAATAATGCAATAGATCCCGGACCAGAAAGATACTATCAAAGATAGTCCGGCCCGGGATCGCATAGGACTGGTCAGGGTGAACCAATTCTGCCAGCACAGACCCAAGTCTAAGCGAGATGGCTTTAGCTACAATCTTGTAGTCCGTGCTGAGCAGAGAGACCGGTCGCCAGTTCTTAATAAGCCGGAGATCCCCCTTTTTGGGCAGCAGGGCAAGTACTGCCCTGCGACAAGACAGGGGCATCTCCCCAGTCTCCAGGGCTTCCCCAAGGACCAGATGGAAATTAGGTCCCAGAGTCTCCCAGAAAAATTGGAAAAAACTCTACAGTCAGTCCGTCCAGTCCTGGAGACTTCTCACAGGACATGGCACGGAGGGCTTCAGAGAGCTCTTGAAAAGATAGTGGTATATCAAGCCGCTCTCTTACACCCTCACTGACTGTGGGGAGCCCCTCCCATAGGACCCTGCAGGCGTCTGGAGAAATGGGATCCGGAGAGTAAAGATCTTTATAAAAGTTCCGGGCTCTATCCCGGATACTCTCCGGATCTGTAAGGGGGGCACCGTCTTCATCTAGAAGACAGGTGATGTGCCTACTGTTACCCCCCTTTTTCTCCAGTGAGTAGAAGAGGCGCGAGCCGCGGTCTAGATCTTTGAGAAAACCTAAGCGGCTGCGCACGTATGCCCCCTTGGCCTGGTGTCGTTCCAGGTCACAGAGGACACCCTTCCTCTCTACATACTCGCTCTGCAGGGATTGGTCCCTACAAGTGAACAGCCTCTGCTCCAGATGGAGTACCTCCCCCGGAGTGACTCCAACTCAGCTTCGCGCTGCCCACTCGCACCCTTGGTATATTCCTGACACAGAAGTCGCAAATGAACCTTGCCCACGTCCCACCACAGTTTTAACGTGGCAAAGTCCCCCTTGCAACCCCTCCAGTCCGTCCAAAACTCCCAGATCAATGTCACGAGCCCCTGGTCCTTCAAACAAAGCATTGTTGAAGTGCCAATAGGCGGCTCGTGGCGCTGTTGGCGTTAGCGCCACTGTCACAGACACACAGTTGTGGTCTGTGAACGGAGCCAGCCTAATGGCACAAGAACCGACTCGTGACATATAGTGACTAGATATATATAGTCTGTCGATCCGGGAGTGGGACACCAGACCGGCTCTCACCCTGACGTAGGTGAAACCGTCTGATGCCCCTGGGTTCTGCTCTCGCCAGATGTCCTCCAGGGAGAAGCGGGCGATGATCTCCCGCAGGGCTGACGCAGAAGGCGGGTACGGCTCTGGACTATTCCGGTCCAGAGCGTCGAGGGTGCAGTTGAAATCACCCCCCGAGTACCAAACACTCATCTGCGTCAACCGTCTCCAAAAACTGGGACAGTCTGGCGAGGAACCTCACTCTCTCGAGCCCTCCAGCAGGGGCATATATATTAACTAGGTTAATGATGCTACCCTGCTCTCGGACCCGGAGGTGGATTAGACGGCCTGGGATAACAGCTTTCACAAGCAGCAGCTCTGGCTGAAAAGACTCTGAGAACAGGGTCACCACTCCACATGACGCCGATGTGAAGTGGCTGAAGAAGACCCTGCCTCTCCACTCCAGTTGCCACGAGGCCTCAGCCTCTGGAGTGGTGTGAGTTTCCTGCAGGAAGCTCACAGAGTACCCTCCCTGATATAAATAGGAGAGTACCTGGAACCTGCGGAAACTGTCTTGACAGCCATTGGTATTTAGCGTGCTGATGTGCAAAGCCATTACTGCGTGTCAGGAATTGTGCGTTCCTCAGACCCTTGAGACTGCTGATAGGACACGCACATTTTATAGAATTTACGGACGCGGAGATGCTCCGCAGTCCCAGAATTCTTGGCCCTAGTGCTGACCACTAGATATTGCTGGAGAGAGTGGAGAATAAACGACATATTCTTCCACCTCTCCAAGGCCAGCCGCACCTTCCTTTTCTTTTGTCCATGAAGGGTGCTCTCAAGGAATAGATCTATTTCCTTGACAGAGATAACCCACCCAGAATCTGATGTTCCTTCTAGTGGGTCACCCCTGGGCTCCTCTTGGCTGAGGGCTTTTACTCCATCCTCCCCGGCTGGAGTCAGTTTCCTCAGCTTTATTCTCAGGGACCCCCTCTTAGATGATACAGAAGGAGTCCCCTTTAGCACCCTTCAAGGTAAATAATGGACCCTTGGATTGCTGCTGCACCCCTGTAGCTTCAGGAGTGCATTCAGGGGTAGCTGGCTGGACAGCAGTGGCTGGCATGGCTTCCTTAATGGAAGCCTTGGAGGCTTTATATGCCTCCTCTGCCAGTTCCACCGCTGCTTGCTCAGCTTGGATGGCACCGATGTTAGGGTCAGTGGACGGCTGAGGAGGGTAGACAGGCTCTCCCATGATGTTAACAGGAAAACCTGTTTTATCACCCTCCCCCATTTCCACTTCCCCTTGTGCCACATCCCCCCTGACAGACAAATCCATGGGGTCCTGAATGGGGGTCATGCCTATATTCCCCCCCTCCAGTAGTGACTCGGCCTGGGGCTCTAACAAAGCCCGAGGTACGTCACTAGAGAGTGACACTGGAGGAGGAGACTGACTGGTGCCCTTGAAGCTCAGCACCTCAGGGACACTGACTACCCATTCAGCAGGGGCTTTGTTGGGTCCCCCCTCAAAGGCCAGAGGCAGAACCTGATCTTTCTTGTCTACCCCCTGCCTCACTTGGGAGACCCTCTTGCCCCTGCTTTTCCTCCAGACCCTTTCCCACATTAACCCCTATAGGGTCTGGAGAGAGAGATGTGTGGTCTGGCACCGGCTGGCTGAGCTTAATAACTGGGCCAGACAATGTCACCGGATGAGGAGGAGATGTTTTGTTCCTCTTCTTGCTTTTAGAGGGAGGTGCTCCACTATAGAGCACTTCCCACTTATCAGCAACCCTCCCTGTTGGTTTTATGCTTCCTCTTCCTGGGGACGTCACTCCTGGAAGAGGAGCTGCCACTAGCTGCCTCCCCTGCAGAGGGCTTATTATCCCTCTGCTTACACTGTGCCCCCACACTAACTGATGTAATTATGGTGGGGGCAGATTGGGACTTGGGAGATGCAGCTGTGACACTGGGAGGACCGGTGACATTCCTTCCCCTTTTTCCCCGTGTCTGCAGTCTTGCTGGAGACCACAGACACAGATGGCTTTTTTGGGGAAGAAGGGGGTTTGGAGGCCGTGGTGGTGGCTTGAGGAACGGCCTCCTTGCCTGAGCTCTGTGGGGGGGCTATGACCCTTGAGGTCCCCCGCTGTTATGGGCTCAGCGGGGATGGGTGCCGTACTGACGGAGGTGCCATTTGCTGGGGCTGGGGCATGATGCTTTACATTAGGACAATTCCTACGTGTATGCCCCAAACCCTTTGCAATGATAGCACTGCACCTCCGTAGTGCTGTAAAAAATCCTGTACAGCACCCCCTCAAATGGAACCCCAAAAGACCCCTCTATGTTTTCTGCGCCCTGAGGCAGGCACATTTGTACCTGCCTCTTGAAAGAGAGCACATGACGAAGTGCTCTCTCTCTGCACCCCAGGGGAATTTTTATAAATGGTGTTTTTACTTCCCCTAGGGTTAGCAGGTGGGGGCGCAGGAGGGAGTCTGGTAGGAAGGGGGGCACATTAGAGAGTGTTACTTTTGTGCCCAACCCTTCCAGGGGTTCTATTGGGACATATAATCCCCCCACTGTGATGCCTCTCTGTATAAGAATGTGTGCAGCAGCCCGAGTACGGGTAAAAAAAACTGCTTTCCCGTACATTTTGCTGGCTGCTACTATAACAGAGGGGCTGATGACATTAGCTGCAGCACGCAGATAGATATCAATGCTGTAGACCCCAGACATCTGACATTTAACCCCATGCTTCCTGGTGATCTGCCCCTCAGCCCCAGCGGTGGTATTACTGGGGCCAGCAGAAACCACCTGTGACCAGGTATTAGCCACAGGGGTAGGTCTGCTGGCAGAACCACCAGGAGCTGGGGCTGCCTTATCTGCCTGGGGCCTATGCTGTGCAGTGCTGCAGCTAGGATTTTCAGGGGCCATTATTCCCCCTTTTGACCCCTGAGGCTTCTTAATGGTCTTATCCCTCATGTTTAGACCCTTTTTTTTTTTTTTAGTTTATTTGTTTTATTTATTTTTATTTTTTGTTTTATGATTTTCTACTGTTTTCTTTTTTTTTAAAAATATAAAAGTGTGAAAAAGAAACAAAAAGACAAAACTAAGGGAGACAAAAACTAAGGGAGAGAGAGAGGTGATGTTTGGCAGTGGAAGGGTTAATGGCCTGTTGCAAGGTGTTACTAAATGCAACAACACAGAGAACACAGTGGCTTTTTAACCCCTCTGTGTCTCTGTGTCAGATGTTAAAAAAGCCTTTTAAACAAAACTTCAAATTGTTTTCCCCCCCACTGCCTACAAAGATGTTACTTGTCTTCTCTCCCCCAAAACATAAAACCCAACACCAAACAAACAAAACTTCAACAAAACCTAATAAACTTTTTTAAAAGAAAAAAAAGTCAAAGTAACAAAGCTCCAGGAGTGAAGGTGTAGTGCTAAGGGAGGGGTGTGGCAAAGTATCCAGGAGACAGCTCACTCTCCTGGGATAGAGACTTGAGCCTGACTCCCAGAAAACTAAAACTTAAATTAAACTAAGAAAAACACCACAAAAACTCCCAAAAAAAAACAACACCGTGCACAAAGTGCTTATAAACAGAAAGGTGTTAAAATAAAACTTGTATTTGAGGGACTAAGACCCTAAAAAGCCTTTTGTTTGCAGCTCAAGCATGCACACAATATGCTCTCTAGCACAGTACTTGTAAGCAGGACACACACTATGGGTAGCGGACAAGCAAATGAACTTTGATTGACGGTTATGCAAATGCACTTAGATTTAAGAAAATAAAAGTTTGGGTTTTTTAAATGTGGACTGTTGGTACCCCAACTAGACTGGATTGCTTGAACTTGGCACAGTACTTGTAAGCAGGACACACACTATGTGTAGCGGTCAAGCAAATGAACTTTGATTGACGGTCAGTCAAATGCACTTAGATTTAAGAAAATAAAAGTTTGGGTTTTTTAAATGTAGACTGTTGGTACCCCAACTAGACTGGATTGGTTGAACTTGGCACAGTACTTGTAAGCAGGACACACACTATTTGGTAGCGGTCAAGCAAATGAACTTTGATTGACGGTTATGCAAATGCACTTAGATTTAAGAAAATAAAAGTTGTTTTTTTTTTAAAGTAGACAACTAGTAAAGATAAAATGAGAAAAGAGAGATTTTTATTGGAACTTGAAGCCTAGGTAAAAATATAAGCCTCTTGCAGAAGGGATAGATACTCAGCTATGTATCATATAAATAGTTCCAGACGGGAACTTGTGGACACAAAATTATATATGGAAGTTTGTCTCAGGTGCCGTAAGTGGAAGATAATACCAAATTGATGTAAGAGGTCTTGAGGTGTTTAGACCACACAGAGATCAAAAGTAAAAATAATGCTAGCATCGTAATGCCATAAGTGTATTTAAGGAGGGGGGGGGGAGGAAGGGGTGCACAACAAAAGTGAATGACACCAAGGTAACTCAACACAGTGCTTGTAATAAAGTGTAGTCATAAGCCCATATAAAAATATATGGCTAGTTAAGGGAGAATGCTTTCCTCATAGTATGTTAAACATGCAAGACATATATTGAGTAATATGTCAAACATAAATCATAGGAAAGCTGAGTATAAAAAATAAATGTAATTAAATATAAATGCAAAAAGAAAAAACATAGGGAAAGGTAAAATAAAACCAAACCAGTAGGTAAGGTTGGTAGTCGTTTGGGCGCTTGTATCAGTGAAAAAATGTATATATAAACTCTTATGCAGCTAGGTATGTGCAAACAGTGCAAATAATTGCTTCAACCTGAAAGATTAACCACATTAGTATCAGTGGGGTTCAAGTAAATCAATACATATTATAATATACGTGGTTGTAACCACTACCATTTGACTTATTATAAAATACTCCACGTATTATGTGTGGTCTTGCAGGTAAAGAAAGGAATTGATAGCACCAACCTCAATGCTGCATAAAGAGTACTTGCGCTCTGATCCTAAATTGGATCATACTAGTTCCATCTGGTTCCTTTCATCTGATTCCGACCGGTTTCGATGACTGGTGCATCTTTCTCAAGGTTCTTTGTTGAAGGAACGATACCATGTTGTGTTGCCTATTCGCGGGCTTCTTTTAATTTACGGGACTGTGTCCTATTGGCTGTGGTGGGTCATGTGTTGCAGTTAGATACGGAAGTGCACTATGCACTTCCGGTAGAAATTGTGCCAGTCTTCCGCCAACCAGCGGAACGTCAAAGGCATCAGGCACTTCCGGTGTGCAAGTGCCAATCTTCCGCCAGTCAGCTGACGTCAGCGGCGGAAGATTATCATGCACACACGTTATCCAATATATTAGAGGCAATTGCCAGTCTTCCGCCAATCAGCAGAAGGTGCTCGTTATATACCGAGCAGCCTGGACAGTGTGTGCACGTTGGAGAGACAAATGTACATGACACCATCTAAAAGTCACACTTCAGATATGTCAATGCAGACTTGTAGAAGTGAAAGTATATCTATATATAGCTAAATAGGGGCAATTTGAAGATGGGAGAAATACATGTACATGATATTATCTAAAAATCATATTTCAGATATGTCAGTACAGACCTGCAAAAGTCAAAGTATATCCATATATAGCAAAATATGGGGCAATCTGAAAACCATCGGGCTGGTTCACAATGGAGAGAGAACACGCACAGATATACACACAATACAAAACATTCTCGAAAGAAACCACTAGGCTATGACACAGAGGGATGTCCACATACTGTATATATGTATGTATCTGTGTTTGTGTATACATCGCTTAATACAATAAAGGACTAATAGTTCTTTTAGCCAAAGGAAAGGGAGATCACATTTAAGGACCAATGAGTTATTAAGAAAGGATATGTACTAGAGTCATGAAGTGATGACCATATTATAAAGAGCTAGTACAATAAATTGTCAATTTAAGGTGAAAAGATATTGTAGCTGATCCTAAGTATCAAAGTGAAGTGGCAGGACAGACTAGGCTGTATGTGTGTGCAGGAGAGTGATGGGAAAAATAAAAAACTAATATAATATATTCCCAATTGAAGGTGGAGAGCCTAGGTACCAAGGCAAAGTGACTGAACAGACTAGGCTGAGTGTGTGTTGAGGAAAGTAATGGGAAAAGGTTTGTTGAAACCCAAAAGGAGAAAGGTAAAAGTGAAATCGGGAGTGATGATGGATGGCATCTAAATAAAGGAATGTGAAGTGATGAGAGTTAATCAATAATTTGGATATTACCTAGAATCTAGAGAAATGAATTAAATATATGGGGTGTAGGAGAAGCCTTCATTTAGGCCATCAGGGTTCAGTGCTTTGAGTAAATAAATCCATTTGGTTTCTCGTTGTAACAATTTCATTCTGTTATCGCCACCTCTTGGTGAGGAAGTGATTCGGTCAATAATGTGAAAATGTATTCCATCTGGATTATTCAAATGATATAGTCGTATATGACGAGCAATTGGGGTGTCCAAATTATTTTTAATGGATAGTATGTGTTCCAAAATTCTTCGGCGAAACTGGCGTTCTGTTTTGCCTACATAGATTAAATTGCAGGGGCAGACCATAATGTATACCACAAAGGTGGAGAGACAGTTGAAGAACTCTTTTAAAGGGTATTTTTTATTTGTTTTTGGGTGCGTGAATTCCCGTTCTGGTTTAATAAAGGGACAGGCCTTACAACGGCCGCATCTAAATAGTCCTTTTGTTGGAAGCCAGTTCTTCTTTGGTGGGTGAGTTTCATCAACAAAGTGACTACTGGTCAGCATATTACCAATATTTTGTCCTCTCCTGTATGTTATTGAAGCATATGTAGTTAAATGCCTTTCTAGTATAGGGTCTGCAATTAGAAAATGCCAGTATTTTTGGAGTATTGATTTGATTTCTTTGTTATTGCTCCCAAACGTCATAATGCAACGGATTATATCTGTGTCTGTGTGCTCTCTTGGTTTATAGAGAAGATCAGATCTTTGGCTAAGGAGTGCCCTTTGGTAAGCTTTTTTAAGGGTTTTGTTTGGATATCCTTGTTGTCTAAGACGTTGGCGAAGACCTTTTGCTTGCAATTTGAAAGTTTCAATGTCGCTACAATTACGCCTTATTCTTAAATATTGTCCAGTTGGAATCCCACATTTTAATGGTGTAGGGTGCTGGCTTTGCCAGTTCAATAGTGCGTTAGTAGAAGTGGGTTTTCTATGAACTTTTGTATGAATGTTCCCGGAGATATCTTTATATATTTCTAGGTCCAAGAAATTTTAAG
>JAPZIH010000085.1:40000-42662 GCA_027410445.1 Discoglossus pictus | reverse complement strand
CAATAAATGTATACAGTGATTTTTTTCTTAAGAATCTGACTGGAAAAAGGAGTCTGTAATATGTCTTATTTCCTGCATGTTCTGACTAAGGGCTCAGGAAAGTGTGGATAAAGTTTTTGAGTGGAAACAATGGTCATTAAAATATATATATAAATATTGTAATGGAACCCATCAATGTTTACCCTGTTTTATGGTTATTTATTTCCCCTCCTCTCCCTCCCCTGCATCTCTTTCCCCCTCCACTGTGTCTCTTTCCCCCTCCTCCCCTGTGTGTCTCTCTCCCCTCCTCCCCTGTGTGTCTCTCCCCCTCCTCCCCTGTGTGTCTCTCCCCCTCCTCCCCTGTGTGTCTCTCCCCCCTCCTCCTCTGTGTGTCTCTCTCCCCTCCTCCCCTATGTGTCTCTCCCCCTCCTCCCCTGTGTGTCTCTCCCCCCTCCTACACTGTGTGTCTCTCTCCCCTCCTCCCCTGTCTGTCTCTCTGCCCTCTCCCCGTCTGTCTCACTCCCCTCTCCCCCTGTCTGTCTCTCTCCCCTCCTCCCCTGTCTCTCTCCCCTCCTCCCCTGTCTGTCTCTCTCCCCTCTCCCCCTGTCTGTCTCTCTCCCCTCTCCCCCTGTCTGTCTCTCTCTCCCTGTGTGTCTCTGCCCCCTCCTCCCCTGTGTATCTCTCCCCCTCCCCTGTCTGTCTCTCTCCCCTCTCCCCCTGTCTGTCTCTCTCCCCTCTCCCCCTGTCTGTCTCTCTCTCCCTGTGTGTCTCTGCCCCCCTCCGCACCTGTCTGTCTCTCTCCCCTCTCCCCCTGTCTGTCTCTCTCTCCCTGTGTGTCTCTGCCCCCTCCTCCCCTGTGTGTCTCTCCCCCCTCCCCCTGTCTGTCTCTCTCCCCTCCTCCCCTGTCTGTCTCTCTTCCCTCTCCCTGTCTGTCTCTCTCCCCTCCTCCCCTGTCTGTCTCCCCTCCTCCTCTGTCTGTCTCCCCTCCTCCCCTGTCTGTCTCTCGCCCTGTCTGTCTCTCCCATCTGCCCCTGTCTGTCTCTCCCCTCTTCCCCTGTCTGTCTCTCCCCTCTTCGCCTGTCTGTCTCTCCCCTCTTCGCCTGTCTGTCTCTCCCCTCTTCCCCTGTCTCTCCCCTCTTCCCCTGTCTGTCTCTCCCCTCCTCCCCTGTCTGTCTCGCCTCTTCCCGTGTGCTTCTTCCTCCCTTGCAAGCGTGAGGACGAATTGCAGTTTGACAACTATTATATGTGATATATATATATATATATATATATATATATATATATGTCAGTTTCTGCACTTTTATCACTACATTATATACTGACTGATGTAAGCAAATTAATATTTATAGAGAGAAAGATCCTGAACAAATACACAAGGTGAGAGCTGGTGTGATAATATAGATAATAAAACACACCCACATTACTGGGGAGATACTATGTTAGGACTAAATAATACTTGGTTTGTATGATCTGTTTTCATGTGTTGGGGTTTACACACACGGAGCTCTACTGGTGTACATCTTGATTTTATATATATACTAGCGACTTGCCCGTCAAAAATGACGGCAATAAAAAGTTAAGCCTGGCAATGCTGTTTGCCACACAATGGGGGCCTCCCCCTCTACTTTACTGGCCTCTCGATGAGCGCCTTCAGTGCTCATAACGGGCCTCCCCCCCTCTACCTGTCCCACCCTCTACTTTATTGGCTTAGTGATGAGCACCTTTGGCGCTTATCACGGGCTTCACAATGAGCGCCTTTGCCGCTTTTTTTTAAGTCTCTCCCCCTGTCTACTTCCTCCCTTGTGTCTCATTTCTCCCCCTCTTCTCCCTCCCTTGTGTCTCCCCCCCCTGTGTTTTTAACACCCCTCCCTCCTATGTGTCTCTTTCCCCCTCCACTGTCTCATTTCCCCCCCTCCTCTCCCTCCCCTGCGTCTCTTTCCCCTCTCCCTCCACTGTGTCTCTTTTCCCCTCTCCCTCCCCTGTGTCTCTTTCAGCCAGTCCCCCCTCTGTCGCCTCCTCTCACTCCCCTGTGTCTTCCCCTCTCCTCTCCCTCCCCCGTGTGTGTTCCCCCCTCCTCCCCTGTGTGTCTCTCCCCCTCCTCCCCTGTGTGTCTCTCCCCCCTCCTCCCCTGTGTGTCCCTCTCCCCTCCTCCCCTGTCTGTCTCTCTTCCCTCTCCCGGTCTGTCTCTCTCCCCTCTCCCCCTGTCTTTTTCCCTTCCTCCCCTGTCTCTCTCCCCTCCTCCCCTGTCTGTAGACAGATAGATAGATAGATAGATAGATAGATAGATAGATAGATAGATAGATAGATAGACAGACAGACAGATAGATAGATAGACAGATAGATAGACAGATAGAGAGACAGACAGATAGACAGACAGATAAATAGATAGATAGATAGATAGATAGATAGATAGATAGATAGATAGATAGATAGATAGATAGACAGACAGATAGACAGACCTATAGACAGACAGACAGTCAGACAGATAGACAGATAGCTAGACAGACAGACACATAGATAGATAGATAGATAGATAGATAGATAGATAGATAGATAGATAGATAGATAGACAGATAGATAGATAGATAGATAGATAGATAGATAGATAGATAGATAGATAGATAGATAGACAGATAGATAGAGGTAGATATTTCCCATGATCCTCAGTCTCTGTACATATAGA
>JAPZIH010000085.1:0-32500 GCA_027410445.1 Discoglossus pictus | reverse complement strand
TATAGCTGTCTCTCTCTCTATATATATATATATATATATATATATATATATATATATAGCTGTCTCTCTCTATGTATATATATATATAGCTGTCTCTCTCTATGTATATATATATATATATATATATATATATAGCTGTCTCTCTCTTTCTCTCTATGTATATATATATATATATATATAGCTGTCTCTCTCTATGTATATATATATATATATATATATATATATATATATATATAGCTGTCTCTCTCTCTCTCTCTATGTATATATATATATATATATATATATATATATATTCTATCTCTCTCTCTCTCTCTCTCTCTCTCTCTCTCTCTCTCTCTATATATATATATATATATATATATTCTATCTCTCTCTCTATGTATATATATATTGTGGTCAAGTGCCAACAGGGGTCACAAGAGAGCTTTGTAAGACTTCTCCTATGGGAAGGGAAAGAGTTAACTCCAGGCAGTTATCAGATGCTAATTGAATCCCAGCTGTGAACTGCCTTTAAGAGCAGCAGAGAGATGGGTGGAGTCTCTCTCACTTAGGCTTTGGGCCTAAGAGCTGTGGTGCTGTGTGTAGAGCTGCAGTGTGTATGCAGAAGAAAACCCTGGACAGCTCAGCTGCTGTTGGATCCTGAGAGCTGGGATTACTGCTGAAGCAAGACAGTCAGGAAGACTGCTGTGTTACAGAGATTGCTTGCAGAGAAGACTGCTGTGGTATAGGAGATATTCCACTGTTTATGGATTTATCTGAAGTCCCCATTCCTAAGAACCTGGATTCAATAAGGGATAAAAAGGTTGGTGCCAAATGCATGTTGTTTTCATCATATGAGGATAAGGAGTACAAAGGCCGCAGGGAGAAGAGTGCATTGAGAGAAAGTAATAGTCCCTCATCACAAGAGGGTGACAAGGGTCCCTGGGGTGAAGCATATGGGAGAGAAGGGTGGGCCCTATGCTTCACCCACTATTGACAGAAGCTGTAGAGGAAAAGTCCTCAAGAGATACTCGAATCAAGCAAAGAGTTTATACTGTGGACTGTGTTATTATACCTGCAGACCGAGAAGCGGGCTCAGGGCTAGTCAGGGCGTTCCTGGTTATAGTAAGCCCGTTTATGTAGAATTTATTTTGTGGCTGAAGATAAGCACTATTTTCTTTCTGTTTGTGCTAACAAATAAATAGCAGTAAAACTAAGCCTCTAACAGCCTATTGTGTCTTCCTCCCTAAATAAGTTAAAGAGATAAGAAAACAGGACGCAAACCCCGTCAGAAGGGGGCGCCCTGCCACAAAATATATATATATGTATTCTCTCTATCTGTATGTAGATATATATATATATATATATATATATATATTCTCTCTCTGTCTCTCTCTGTGTGTCTCTGTCTCTCTATCTCTCTGTCTCTCTCTCTCTGTGTCTCTCTTTCTCTGTGCGTGTCTCTGTCTCTCTGTCTCTCTTTGTGGGTCTCTATCTCTCTCTGTGTGTCTCTGTCTCTCTCTCTGTGTGTCTCTCTCCCTGTGTGTGTCTTTGTCTCTCTCTGTCTCTCTATCTCTCTGTCTCTCTCTCTCTGTCTCTCTCTCTCTGTGTCTCTCTCTCGCTCTGTCCTCTCTCTCTGTGTCTCTGTTTCACTCTGTCTCTCTCTCTGTGTCTCTATCTCTCTCTGTGTGTCTCTGTCTCTCTATCTCTCTGTCTGTCTCTCTCTGTCTCTCTCTCTCTGTGTCTCTCTCTCTCTCTGTCTCTCTCTCTCTCTATCTCTCTCTGTGTGTCTCTGTCTCTCTCTGTGTCTCTCCCTCTGTGTCTCTGTCTCTCTTTATCTCTATGTATATATATATATTTATTCTCTATCTCTTTGTATATATATATATATATAGTCTCTCTCTCTCTATATATATATATATATATATATATATATATATATATATATATATATATATATATATACATATATAGCTGTCTCTATCTCTCTGTATATATATATATATATATATATATATATATATATATATATATACACATATATATATTCTCTCTATCTCTATGTATATATATATATATATATATATATATATATATATATATATATTCTCTCTATGTATATATATATATATATATATATATATATATATATATATATATATATATATAATTTATATATATTATCTAGATGGCTACTTAACTCTCTTTCACTAAGTAATAAGTCATCTAGAATATAAAGTATAAACACTATTAGATTGCTCCCAGTATATGTCCCAGCTCCAGCCTCTTCTGTTTATATCACAGAGATGTCTCACACATACATTACAGGGACACAATAACATGACAACTCTCCTGACCAATAAAATCATTGGATAAGCGGTGACGTCACCAGTTGCTTGGCAGAAATACATTAAAACATGCTGTCCGATCGTTACAAGCGTATGTGCACTGTGTGAGAAAGTTGTATGCGCACAGTGTGACCATGGAAACTAAATGACTTCATAGAACCGCCCCCTAACTGTGCTGATTGGCTGCTGCTGGTGCTGCTGCGCTTTCCGGAACTTGTAGTTTGGTCGGAGACTTCCGGTACATTCTCTTCCTATTCTTCGAGGGAGTTTGCGGCCTAGAGTTATGTGTCCGTGCTCTTAGCAGGTAAATAAAGCGATTACTGATTACTTAATGATGAGGAGATAACGTAGGGGGTTATAAATACCGGAATATAATGATATTAGTGTATTAGGAGGTATGAGAGTCTATATGTACATATATATATATAGTGTGTGTGTAAATCGGTATAGTTATTGTATGAGGAGGTGGAGCTCAGTGTGTATATATGTCAGACCAGCTCTCACAGATAGAGGGAGAGGGGAAGAGAGATGGGAGGGGGGATAGGGGGAGATATATATAGAGGGGGGGGGTAGATGGAGAGAGGGAGTGAGACATATAGATAGACAGACAGATAGATAGATAGACGGATAGACAGCCCCACTCCCATCACTCTGTATTATATATATAGTATAATATCATTATATCCGGTATCTGTTCCTGTCTTTATCCCACTCACACCTGATAACCAGTCACAGACAGATAGATAGATAGACAGATAGATAGATAGATAGATAGAGAGGTAGATAGATAGAGAGGTAGATAGATAGAGAGGTAGATAGATAGATAGATAGACAGATAGATAAATAGATAAACAGCCACACTCCCATCACTCTGTATTATATATATGACAAAAAATGACGGCAATATAATTGTAAGGCAGGTAATGCGGTTTGCTACACAAAGTAAGTATTTTGGTTTTGTGAGTACTTTCGGCGCTCATTGCAAGCCTATTGGTGTATGTTTGGTTATCATAGCTCCTTTGGCGCTCATTGCAAGGTTTGTGCTGATGGCGTTTTGGCGAGCATTGCAAGCCTCTCCCCTGGTGTAGTTGTGCTCCTCTAAACACCGTTGACGCTCCTTGTGAGGCGCGCACTGAGCGCCTTTAGCGTTTATTGTGATTTTGTCGTCTGTTTTTTTTTTTCTGTGTATGTGTTTTGTAATGATAATTAATTAATTAGTAGAGTTATAAAGTAACTAGCGACTTGCCCGTCAAAAATGACGGGGCAATAAAAAAAAGTGTTGAAATGCTGTTTGCCACACAATGTGAGTGTACTGTGTGCCTCAACTATATAGACCCCTCTAACACTAATGAGCGCATGTAATAACACTATAAGTGCCATGAGGGTCATCCAGGACCCTCATGACCCAAAGTGTAAGCACTACACCATTTTAACCCGGTCACTTATGGGGGTCTATACAGACCCTCACAAGCCTCTATTTAACCCCGTTAGTCTCATAATGGTATTTAAAGACCCTCATTGGACAGTTAGAAGCCTAACATTACCCCGTAAGTGCTATGAGGGTTCTCCAGTACCCTCATGACACTAAGTATAAACACTACACTGCACTATAGCCCCCCAATAATCCATTACATCTAAACTAACACCCCTCTACACTAACCTATTAACACCTACACTACCTACCGACACATCCTACCTACCCCCTAATCACCCCCCACCACTGTAATTACAGAAAGAAAAAAATAAATCTACATTACAGAAAATGAAAAAACCTAAGTCAGAAAACATAAAAAAAGGAACATTACAGAAAATAAAAAAATACATTACAACCCCCCACTACAGAAAAAAAAAAAAAAACATTACACACCTGAAAACGAAATTTATACAATACAAATAAAATACAATGCAAATAAAATACATACAATACATAGAATACATACAATACAAATAAAATACAATACAATCCCCCCTATCTATCTAACATACAATCAATACTATCTATCTAAAATAGATCCCCCTATCTAACATACTATAAATGCTATCTCTATATAACAAACCCTAAATCTATGCTAAAATAAAATGTTTAATAATAATAATAATATAAAATAATTCTAATCTAAAGCCGGGGCAGAAGAGGAGGAGGCCGGAGACCATCGCGGGGAGGTAAGTACAATGTAGATTATGTTTATTTTATTTAGTGTTATGTTTATATGTATTTTTACTAATGTTATGTTTTTTTTCAACAGGGGCCACGCCGGAGAAGAAGAAAATAAGACGGCCGGGGCATGCTGGAAAGGTGAGTACAATGTTTAGAATGTTTATTTATTTTCTGTAAATGTGTTGGACTAATTTATTTATTTTTTTATACAAAATTTATGAATAGTGCCTCTTTTCAGATCCCCATAATACTTAGAAAATTTTGACAAATATTCTGTTTTGGGTGCTATGCCTATAAGCCAAAAATATGAACTAAATCTATAATCTGAAAACTAGCGTCCACACAAAAGAATAGGACAACAAATAGTAGTAAGACATACTAATTTATGACTAGAAATCTACTTTTCTATACAAGAACCTATAATCCTAAACCCACAACCGAAATCTCACAACAGTGTTGCACACAAAAGAGGATAGTACTAAAACATAAAAATATGCACCTAGAAAACAAATTAAAAGCAGGAAAAAAAAATATATATATTTTTATTTACAGATTGGCAGATACTGACAAGAAACAGGAAAAGATAAGACGCCAAACTAGAGAACGACAAAAACAATGTGTTGTACTCATTTTTTTTCCATAGGTTGCTGATCTGAAGGGACATCTGCAAAGGTAAGTGGTCTTAATTATTTTATTTTAGCTTAGAATTAGTTTTTTTTTATCTAGAGATAGCATTTATTGTATGTTAGATATCTAGGGGGTATTTTATTTTATTTGTATTGTATGTTTTGTGTTTGTATTGTATGTATTGTATTTGTATTGTATGTATTTCCTTTTCAGGTGTGTAAGTTTTTTTTTTCCTGTAGTGGGGGGGGGGGGGGTTGTAATGTATTTTTTTATTTTCTGTAATTTTCCTTTTATATTTTTTGTGACTTAGGTTTTTTTATTTCCTATAATGTAGATTTTTTATTTTTTTTCTCCTAGGTTGCTGATCTCACGGGACATCTGCAAAGGTAAGTGGTCTTAATTATTTTATTTTAGCATAGATTTAGTTATTTTTATATAGAGAAAGCATTAATTTTATGTTAGATAGGGGGGTATTGTATTGTATCTATTGTATGTATTGTATGTATTTTCTATTCAGGTGTGTAATGTTTTTTTTTTCTGTAGTGGGGGGGGTTGGAATGCATTTTTTTATTTGATTTTATGAGTTACAGGGTTAATTCAGGGTTTATAGGTGTTTTCTATTGACCCCCATGAGTGACATGGTTAATTAAGGGGTCTGCATTGACCCCCATGAGTGACAGGGTTAATTAAGGGTTTATGGGGTACTGTATTGACCCCCATGAGTGACAGGGTTAATTAAGGGTTAATGGGGGTCTGTATTGACCCCCATGAGTGACAGGGTTTCATTAAGGGTTTATGGGGTCTGTAATGACCCCCATGAGGGACAGGGTTAATAATAGGTTTATGGGGGTCTGTATTGACCCCCATGAGTGACAGTGTTAATTATCGGTTTATGGGGGTCTGTATTGACCCCCATGAGTGACATGGTTAATTAAAGGCTTATGGGTGTCTGTATTGACCCCCATGAGTGACAGGGTTAATTATATGTTTATGGGCATCTGTATTGAGCCCCATGAGTTACAGGGTTAATTCAGGGTTTATAGGGGTTTTCTATTGACCCCCATGAGTGACAGGGTTAATTATAGGTTTATTGGGATCTGTATTGACTCCCATGAGTGACAGGGTAAGTTAAGGGTTTATGGGGGGTCTGTATTGACCCGCATGAGTGTCAGGGTTAATTAAGGGCTTATGGGAGTCTGTATTGACCCCCATGAATGACAGGGTTAACTAAGGGCTTATGGGGGTCTGTATTGACCCCCATGAGTTACAGGGTTAATTCAGGGTTTATAGGGGTTTTCTATTGACCCCCATGAGTGACAGGGTTAATTATCGGTTTATGGAGGTTTGTATTGACCCCCATTAGTGACAGGGTTAATTAAGGGTTTATGGGGGTTTGGATTGACCCTCATGAGTGACAGGGTTAATTATAGGTTTAGGGGGGTATGTATTGACCCCCATGAGTGACAGGGTTAATTAAGGGCTTAAGGGGGTCTTTATTGACCCCCATGAGTGACAGGGTCAATTAAGGGCTTATGGGGGTCTGTATTGACCCCCATAATTGACAGGGTTAATTAAGCGCTTATCGGGGTCTGTATTGACCCCCATAATTGACAGGGTTAATTAAGCGCTTATCGGGGTCTGTATTGACTCCCATAATTGACAGGGTTAATTATAGCTTTATCGGGGTCTGTCTTGACCCCCATGAGTGAAAGGGTTAATTAAAGGCTTATGGGTGTCTGTATTGACCCCCATGAGTTACAGGTTTAATTAAGGGTTTATAGGGGTTTTCTATTGACCCCCATGAGTGACAGGGTTAATTATAGGTTTATGGGGGTATGTATTGACCCCCATGAGTGACAGGGTTAATTAAGGGCTTATGGGGGTCTGTATTGATCCTCATGAGTGACAGGGTTAATTATAGGTTTATGGAGGTCTGTATTGACCCCCATGAGTGACAGGGTTAATTATAGGTTTATGGAGGTCTGTATTGACCCCCATGAGTGACAGGGTTAATTATCGGTTTATGGAGGTTTGTATTGACCACCATTAGTGACAGGGTTAATTAAGCGCTTATGGGTGTCTGTATTGACCCCCATGAGTTACAGGTTTAATTCAGGGTTTATAGGGGTTTTCTATTGACCCCCATCCGTGACAGGGTTAATTAAGGGCTTATGGGGGTCTTTATTGACCACCATGAGTGACAGGGTTAATTAAGGGCTTATGAGGGGTCTGTATTGACCCCCATAATTGACAGGGTTAATTAAGAGCTTATCGGGGTCTGTATTGACCCCCATAATTGACAGGGTTAATTAAGCGCTTATGGGGGTCTGTATTAACCCCCATGAGTTACAGGGTTAATTCAGGGTTTATAGGGGTTTTCTATTGACCCCCATGAGTGACAGGGTTAATTATAGGTTTATGGGGATCTGTATTGACCCCCATGAGTGACAGGGTTAATTATAGGTTTATGGGGATCAATATTGACCCCCATGAGTGACAGGGTTAATTATGGGTTTATGGTGGTCTGTATTGACCCACATGAGTGACAGGGTTAATTAAGGGTTTATGGGGGTTTGGATTGACCCTCATGAGTGACAGGGTTAATTATAGGTTTAGGGGGGTATCTATTGACCCCCATGAGTGACAGGGTTAATTAAGGGCTTAAGGGGGTCTTTATTGACCCCCATGAGTGACAGGGTCAATTAAGGGCTTATGGGGGTCTGTATTGACCCCCATAATTGACAGGGTTAATTAAGCGCTTATCGGGGTCTGTATTGACCCCCATAATTGACAGGGTTAATTAAGCGCTTATCGGGGTCTGTATTGACTCCCATAATTGACAGGGTTAATTATAGCTTTATCGGGGTCTGTCTTGACCCCCATGAGTGAAAGGGTTAATTAAAGGCTTATGGGGGTCTGTATTGACCCCCATGAGTTACAGTGTTAATTCAGGGTTTATAGGGGTTTTCTATTGACCCCCATGAGTGACAGGGTTAATTATAGGTTTATGGGGATCTGTATTGACCCCCATGAGTGACAGGGTTAATTATAGGTTTATGGGGATCAATATTGACCCCCATGAGTGACAGGGTTAATTATGGGTTTATGGGGGTCTGTATTGACCCACATGAGTGACAGGGTTAATTAAGGGTTTATGGGGGTTTGGATTGACCCTCATGAGTGACAGGGTTGATTATGGGTTTATGGGGGTCTGCATTGACCCCCATGAGTGACAGGGTTAATTATAGGTTTAGGGGGTATGTATTGACCCCCATGAGTGACAGGGTTAATTAAGGGCTTATGGGGATCTGTATTGACCCCCATGAGTGACAGGGTTAAGTATAGGTTTATGGGGGTCTGTATTGATCCTCATGAGTGACTGGGTTAATTGAAGGCTTATGGGGGTCTGTATTGACCCCCATGAGTGACAGGGTTTTTTAAAGGGTTTGATGGGGCTTTGTATAGAGCCCCATGAGTGACAGGGTTAATTAAGGGCTTATGGGGGTCTTTATTGACCACCATGAGTGACAGGGTTAATTAAGGGCTTATGGGGATCTGTATTGACCCCCATGAGTGACAGGGTTAAGTATAAGTTTATGGGGGTCTGTATTGATCCTGATGAGTGACTGGGTTAATTGAAGGCTTATGGGGGTCTGTATTGACCCCCATGAGTGACAGGGTTTTTTAGGGTTAGCCCCATGAGTGATAGGGTTAATTTTTATTTTTATTTTATTATGGGTCCTTTAAGGACCTTTACGGACCCGTAAGGCGGGAAATTTGAATTTTGATTACAGCTGGGGTTCCCGATCGCGTGCGATCGGGGACCCCCACTGCAAGGGTTAATGTGAGGTTAAGCGGGGACACCCACTGCTAGGATTAATGTGTGGTTAATGAGGGTTGCCGAGCTTATCTCGGATCCCTTCTTGGCTAAGTTGTACGTGGCTGGGCGGTCCGAGGTCATGGTTTCAGCGGCCAATTTTTTCCTTGCTTAGCCGTTTTTCGAGTTGCGAAACGGTGGAATTTGGGGTTAAATTCCAATTTAATTTCACTTCCAGATGTCCTGGCTGTCTTCCCGTGCTGTGGGTGAGTGTTTTTTTTTAATTATTGGGTTTATTAATGTGTTTTTAGTGTTTTTGCGCGTGCGCTGTTCGGGGGGTTAGTGCTGTGAGACACAGGGCAGGGAGACGAGGAGGGGAAGGAGAGGACTAAGTGCTGCGAGTTAACGGTTGTGTGAATGTGGTACGCGGGTGTGGAGCATGTAGCGTCCTTCCAAATAGTGTATTTATTACCTTGTACAGGTCTGTGTAAAAGTTGTATGTGCCTGGCGGTGTTTTCCGTGCTTAGGGGTCGTGTAGCCTTGTTTTCTTTTTTTTTCGGTGGCCATTTTTTCTCTTGCTTAGGGGATTTTCGAGTGGTGACAGTCTCTAAATTGGCTTTAAATCTGCATGTAACCTCATTCCCAGAGTCCTGGCTGTCACCCCTTGCTCAGTATGTTTATTTTATTTTATATTTTGTCTGTTTCTTATTTTTTGCGGCTCATATTTTTTTTCCTAAGTGGCGGTTTCCTTTTGTAAGTGTTACGGGCCGTAATTTTTTAGAGGTGATTTTTTCAAAGTGCTACGGGACTCGCAGTGTGAATTGTTTATTATATTTTTCTGTTGATGTTTAGTTCTGCGGGTTGTGGGTATGATGCGCAAGTTGTGCGGGGTCGTGTAACAAATCCCAGTGTGTGACGTCTCATGTTTATTTGTACAGACCATAATGACATGTAACAAATCCCAGCGTGACACTGTCTCATGTTTATTTGTACAGACCATAAAGACATATAACAAATCCCAGTTTGTGACCGTCTCATGTTTATTTGTACAGACCATAAAGATGTGTAACAAATCCCAGTGTGTGACCGTATCATGTTTTTTTGTACAGACCATAAAGACATGTAACAAATCCCAGCGTGTGACCATCTCATGTTTATTTGTACAGACCATAAAGACATATAACAAATCCATGTGTGAGCATCTCATGTTTATTTGTACAGACAATAAAGACATATAACAAATCCCAGCGTGTGACCTTCTCATGTTTATTTGTACAGACAATAAAGACATATAACAAATCCCAGCGTTTGACCGTCTCATGTTTATTTGTACAGACAATAAAGACATATAACAAATCCCAGCGTGTGACCGTATCATGTTTATTTGTACAGACAGTGACAAAGTGACACCATCAGGTCTCTCAGAGTCTGACCAAGAAGAAGAGACAAATATGAGGAGTCCCCGGGAGATTAAAGAGGAGGAAATTCCTGTAAATATCAGTGAAGGTGAGTAATATCTTATGGACAATTATCACTTACTTCAGTCCTTATTGAGGTGGATTTCTCCTTCATCTCTCACCCAGGAAGTTTTACAAACATTGCAGCTCATGATAAAGGTGAATTAAATAGATGTTAAGAAACACCAGATTGATAGTAAATAATTACAATGGTGAGGGCTATAATCTGTTTATCTCTATCTGTAGGACCTTTAGATGTGAAGCCTCCAGTTGTGTCCAAGGTTGAACAAGAAGATCTGAATATAAGAGATCAGCAGCAGGTGAAGGAGGAGGAGAGTCCTGGGAATATCAGGGAAGGTGAGGAATTAATACACAATAAGAACATTAATAATACATTCTGTAACGTCACACTGTCACCATAACTATATTTATTTTATCTTAAAGAGAATTCAAAACTGTCTATACATTGCCACAGCTATTTATCTCTGTAGTACATAATTCTCGAGATATGCAGCATTGTTTGTGCAACTCAGTATCGTAATGGATAGCTCAGAGAGCTTGATAAGGGTGGGGGGAGGGTCTAGAATTTAGTACTGGCCAATCATTACTAATATCAGTCTTTAACTTAATGTCTAACACATGCACGCAGCAAATGTACGGGATAATTCACATTCACATTAATGCTTACGATGTTGGTCACGCTTTGCGGCCCTCGCACAGCAATAATCGGCGAAGGCGCTCATTGCAGGCCTCGCAATGAGTTCCACAGGCGCTCATCGGCAGCGGCGCCGCACTTAGGCTTAGGGCTTGCGATAAGCGATGCACGCCAGCAGCGGATGCTGGACTTAAGACCCGTACGACTTCTAATTATAAGCATAAGGCTTTTGCTCCTCTGTGGATCTTCGGCGCTCATTGTGAGCCTATCTCATTGTGTACTTCAATTGTCCGGCTTTGCAACAATCGGCTTTTGGCGCTTATCGCGAAGACAGTGTACAGTGAATTAATAAAGTAATATGAATTAATAAATGAATATACTTTACCTATTGATATCTAATATGCAGCAATCAATATCCTGAAGAGCTAACAATCTATTTGGATTTTCCTGCATCTGAAAATGTACAGTTGGAGTGTTGATCATCTGAGGAGAAAGTGTCAGCCATGTGGCAAGTGTGCAGTGTAAATAGGCTGCGTGCGCAAGGCCAAACCGTTTTGTGTAGGCGGGTAAGGCGGCATTTTAGAATCCTAATGTTATGAGTTGTAAGTAAGTGTTGTAACATGTGTTACTTGGCTCGCGAGCATTTTCTGTCCGTCCGTTGTAATGGTATATTTTGTATCTGCTACGTTCCTGGCTAACTCGTACGTTGCTGGCGGTGATTTTCACAGCTCTGTGTCTTTTAGCCTCGTTTTTATTTTTTTCATCCGTCATTTTTTTTCTCTCTTAGTCGATTTTCAAGAGCCGAAACTTCTTAAATGCGACTTAAATTTGCATGCAACCTCACTCCCAGACGTCCTGGCTGTCTCCCCGTGCTGTGTGTGATGCTTGTTTTTTATGTTTTGTTTTTATTTTTCTGTGTTTTTGGTGTTTTTTGATGTACGCGTTTCGGCTGTTAACTTCATATTTTTTATTTTTCTAAGTCCCTATTTCCTCATTCCGCGTTATTGTTTTTTTCTAAGTCCCGGGGTCCGCATTTGCGGCCTGCAATGAGCTTTTGGCTCATTGCAGCTGACGTGGGAGCCTTTGCGAGGTCCGCATTTGCGGCCACAGCTGCGGCCCTCGCTTTGCGAGGGACGCAGTTCTGTGAGCTAACTTTGCTAGCTCGCAAAGTGTGACGATGACTCGCAGCTTGACATTTATTATATGTGATTATTTGCCAGTAAACTGTGAGCTCAGCACAGATTGTGCACAGATGCACTCTATGGTCTCTACATGTACATTCACCCACTCACCTCAATCCCCATGGTCTCTACACGTACATTCACCCACTCACCTCAATCCCCATGGTCTCTACACGTACACTCACCCACTTACCTCAATCCCCATGGACCCTACACGTACATTCACCCACTCACCTCAATCCCCATGGTCTCTACACGTACATTCACCCACTCACCTCAATCCCCATGGTCTCTACACGTACATTCACCCTCTCACCTCAATCCCCATGGTCTCTACAAGTACATTCACCCACTCACCTCAATCCTCATGGTCTCTACATGTACATTCACCCACTCACCTTAATCCCCATGGACCCTACACGTACACTCACCCACTTACCTCAATCCCCATGGTCTCTACACGTACATTTACCCACTCACCTCAATCCCCATGGTCTCTACACGTACATTCACCCACTCACCTCAATCCCCATGGTCTCTACAAGTACATTCACCCACTCACCTCAATCCCCATGGTCTCTACATGTACATTCTCCCACTTACCTCAATCCCCATGGACCCTACACGTACATTCACCAACTCACCTCAATCCCCATGGACCCTACACGTACACTCTCCAACTCACCTCAATCCCCATGGTCTCTACACATACATTCACCTCAATCCCCATGGTCTCTACATGTACATTCACCCACTCACCTTAATCCCCATGGACCCTACACGTACACTCACCCACTTACCTCACTCCCTATGGACTCTACACGTACATTCACCAACTCACCTCAATCCCCATGATCACTACACATACATTCACCTCAATCCCCATGGTCTCTACATGTACATTCACCCACTTACCTCAATCCCTATGGACCCTACACGTATACTCACCCACTTACTTCAATCCCCATGGACCCTACACGTACATTAACCCACTTACCTCACTCCTTATGGACCCTACACGTATACTCACCCACTTACTTAAATCCCCTTGGACCCTACACGTACATTCACCCACATACCTCACTGCCTATGGGCTCTACATGTACATTCACCCACTTACCTCAATCTCTATGGACCCTACACATACACTCACCCACTTACCTCACTCCCTATGGACTGTACACGTACATTCACCCACTTACCTCACTCCCTATGGACACTACACGTACATTCACCCACTTACCTCATTCCTTATGGACTATACACGTACATTCACCCACTTACCTCACTCCCTATGGACCCTACACGTACAATCACCCACTTACCTCAATCCCTATGGACCCTACACGTACACTCACACACTTACCTCAATCCCCATGGACTCTACACGTACATTCACCCACTTACCTCAATCCCCATGGACTCCACATGTACATTCACCCACTTAGCTCACTCCCAATAGACCCTACACATACATTCACACACTTACCTCACTCCCTACGGACCTAAATGTTCATTTCAATGTAATGTTTTTAAAATAAATTGTAATTTTTTTATTTTAATTAATTTTATTTTTATTGTAATTATTTATTTTTAGTAAATTAAGTTTTTATTATTTACATACATTTTTAGTTACGTGTTAAGATATTACGGATTTGTACAGGTACCCCCATAGTAGATGATTAGGGTACTATGGAAGTCCATAGGGACCCCTATGGTAGAGGACTAATTTTAGATACCATGGGGATCCCTATTGGGGATGGTCGGTGGGGCATTCCAAGTGCCCTCTGAACACTTAGTACAATTTCTTTACTAATATAACCTCAGAAAACGTAGTGCCCATTTTATTAACAGCATCTACTATTTTATTCCTATTACTATTTAATCTCCACACTCTCAGCATCTGGGTAAGGTCATCCTTTTTTCAATGATAATGGATGAAAAGATTAAGCATATAGAAGAGTATTTGTATCGGCATGCTTAATACTCCAATGTGATGTCATTATTGAACTTTATGTATATATTGTTATCACTTAATTGATTCAAAATCTCTTTCATATAATCCTCATAACTCATAAGCACTAGGGAACATTTCTTATTTGCTGGTGTAATGACCCCAATCTGCCATTTTATTTTCATTAGCACAATTCCTGATAGAAGACTTTGCACACACAGGAAGTTTGTTTCTGCACAGTGGGAAAGTGTCAGTAACTACAGTCGGTGCTCTCTGCAGAGCTAATGGGCAGATTGTTAGTTTACAGAAACACCCACCCAGTAACAGGCATAAAAAATGACAGCCTGCAGCAGGCAATAATTGCATGTAGAAGTTGCAATATGTAAAGTTTGTGTTTATACAGTATTTTTTTTTCTTTTAAGTAACACTTTGCAGACTATCAGATTTAGTTAAACAAATGACCATAATTGATGATAAATGGAATGCACCGGATCACACTGCACTCTATATACAGTCAGACATAGTTTGCTTCATTTTCATATGATTACAAAATATGCTGTGTGTTCATAAGGAGTTAAATAACTTACACTAAATGAATAGACTAAGCTAAATAATTTGTGACCTTTTATTAACTGCAAATTGGTCTCAGTGCAGTTTAATTGATTATAATTACTATAATAGGTATATACTAATTAATTATTTCCATATAGAAGAATTTTAAAGCTGTCCGAATTTACTCTTGGTGCTTTTTTTTTTATTTCAACAGATGGATCCGAGATCTGGAGTAGCATTGGAGAAGATCACATTTGTAACACAGTAGAAAAAACACTACAATGTTCTGAATGCGGGAAATGTTTCAGTCGCCTCTCACACCTTAATACACATAAGATGACTCATACAGGAGAAAAGCCTTTTCCATGTTCTGAATGTGGGAAATGTTTCACTCATGTCTCAGATCTTAATACACATAAGAGGACTCATACAGGAGAAAAGCCTTTTCCATGTTCTGAATGTGGGAAATGTTTCAGTCATGTCTCAGATCTTAATACACATAAGAGGACTCATACAGGAGAAAAGCCTTTTCCATGTTCTGAATGTGGGAAATGTTTCAGTCATCTCTCAAATCTTAATACACATAAGAGGACTCATACAGGAGAAAAGCCTTTTCCATGTTCTGAATGTGGGAAATGTTTCAGTCAGCTCTCAGATCGTAATACACATAAGAGGACTCATACAGGAGAAAAGCCTTTTCCATGTTCTGAATGTGGGAAATGTTTCAGTCATCTCTCAAATCTTAATAAACATAAGAGGACTCATACAGCAGAAAAGCCTTTTCCATGTTCTGAATGTGGGAAATGTTTCAGTCATCTCTCAAATCTTAATACACATAAGAGGACTCATACAGGAGAAAAGCCTTTTCCATGTTCTGAATGTGGGAAATGTTTCAGTCATCTCTCAAATCTTAATAAACATAAGAGGACTCATACAGCAGAAAAGCCTTTTCCATGTTCTGAATGTGGGAAATGTTTCAGTCATCTCTCAAATCTTAATACACATAAGAGGACTCATACAGGAGAAAAGCCTTTTCCATGTTCTGAATGTGGGAAATGTTTCAGTCAGCTCTCAGATCGTAATACACATAAGAAGACTCATACAGGAGAAAAGCCTTTTCCATGTTCTGAATGTGGGAAATGTTTCAGTCATCTCTCAAATCTTAATAGCCATAAGATGACTCATACAGGAGAAAAGCCTTTTCCATGTTCTGAATGTGGGAAATATTTCAGTCATATCTCAAATCTTAATACACATAAGAGGACTCATACAGGAGAAAAGCCTTTTCCATGTTCTGAATGTGGGAAATGTTTCAGTCAGGCCTCATATCTCAAGCGACACATGAGAACTCACACAGGATAAACACCATTTGCATGATCTGAAACTCACATGAGAAAATATTTCAGTAAGATTTGAAATGAGACAAGAAACTCACACAGGATAAAGACCAGTTGTATGTATGGAATGTGGGTAAGAGTTTAATATGAGTCCGCCATTACACATCAACATGACACATCATGCAATTCTACTTCACTCATATAAATGTAAGTAATTAAAAACATTAGCAAGCTCATAAAGATCTATGGATATCTGAGTTGTAAATCACGTTAATAGAGCAGTAAGTTTTACTAATGTATCAGCTTGTATTATTACAATACATGATATGATGCTGGACTGTGCATTGCTGCTTTTTGCTTGGTTACCAATAACCTTTCGATTTAAGGGATCCAGAACGTATGGACTTTGCTCTACACCATCATGCTGAGCACTCATAATACATTTGTGGACCTGTAAACTAAGCTATATATATTTTTTATATAATCTTTATGTTTTTTTTAACCTTAATATCCCCTTCCATTAATTTTCCTATTTTCTATGTACATTTGTTGCATCAAACAAAGCAATGAGATTAAAGGGCTTGAAAATAAAAAAACTATGGTTTTAGGTACGGAAAGACTCATAAATGTCAATAAATTTATTTTTTAATTGAATAAGAATTGACTGGGATATTTCTTGATTTAATCATACATCCCCCTCATTTACTGTTTCCTCTAAGCTGTGCGCACACACATACCCTGAGATGAGCGCACACAACTAAACATGGAGTGCACACAGATCCCTAGGGGGATATGTAATCTTAGTTTTCCCCATTAACTTTTTCCACACTAGGAGAAATAGATCTCCATTGACCCTTTTTCCTTTTGCCGATGCTCCCTTTGAGATAGCGCTGGTGGGCAGAGAAACTCGATAGGGCAAATCTGGTGCAGATGTCGACGTCCGACATTAGCTTGCTCTCTCAAAGCATCAGAGTCATTCACCTTTCCATGCTGTGTAAACAACATTTCAATGTGTGCACATAACAAATCAAAGAATCACACAGGACAAAAGGAAAAGGGTCAATGGAGATTTATTTCTCTCTGGGTGGAAACAATTAATTTGGAAAACGTTATAAGCACATAACAAAGAAAGGAATCATACATTGCAAAACGAAATGTATATAGGGTCAATGGAGATCTATTTCTTAATGGGTGGAAAAAGGTTCATGGGAAAACTAAAATTAAATATCCACCTATAGGGAATTAGAAATGAATGTTCTTTCATATGGAATTAGTACGTGATGCCACCAGGCTGGTGGAGATAGAGACTGAGTACTTGGTGGGAACAAAGAACAGAATCTGTGGTTAAATGACTGAAGATATTTAGAATATCTGAAGGAGTTACTATTTAGTAAAAATAGTGCATTTTTATGGTATACTATGGCCTTGATTCAATTGAGCTATCGTTGTTTACAGGAGCCCGTAAAAATAGTAACTTACAACCCATCTAAGCCTTTGATCTTTCAAGCTCGCAACAGTTACAATCGCAAAATCGCTATTCAATTGCTACAGTTGCTCAAGCCCATAAATATTTTCACACCCGTAAATGTCAAATGTAGAAGGAAATCCAACGGGTACCAGATAGGACACACAAGGGGGTTTAACCCCTGTTCGTAGCACTGTAAATGCAAAGAAAAAAGTGATGAAATACATTAGAATTAATTGCTCAACAGCCTCAAGCTCGTAAATCTGCAATCAAAAAAAAAATTTTTATGTGTAATTTCTGTTGTATATCAATTTTAGGAACCAATGAGTTAATACATATCAGGCCACCCACATGGACTAGAACATTTCCTTCATTCATTTTATTATTGTGTACATTGCAGGATTTCGAGTCTGATCGCATGTCGGGCTCCTAAATGCTAATTGATTGACATGTAACCTCCATCTTTTACTGATGTCACGATGTCGGTCTCATTTTCTATTGGCTGTTTCTAAATCAGTAGTTACGGCCTTGCTTAATTGATCATGTTCACGCTCTGAAATGCTACTCATGATTGCATGGTTTACGGGTTAGGCTTTCGGCCTGTAAGTTGCAGGCTTGTTCAATTGAATCGCTCTGTAATTGTAGCAAATTTCAATTGAATAAGGCCCTATGTAAGTTATGTTTAAGTATGCTCTGATATATGGACTAATACCCGCCACAGCAATCATCATTAAAACACTTAAAATGAATACAGTATAAAAGCCATTACTGTATAATTATTCAGGGTCAGGGCAGTGTTAGGGTTACATTCCCCAGGCATGAGTGACTGAGCCAGGGCAGTGTTAGGGTTACATACCCCGGGCATGAGTGACTGAGCCAGTGCAGTGTTAGGGTTACATACCCCGGGCATGAGTGACTGTGACAGGGCAGTGTTAGGGTTACATTCCCCGGGCATGAGTGACTGAGTCAGGGCAGTGTTGGCGTTACTTTTTCCGGGCATGAGTGACTGAGGCAGGGCAGTGTTGGCATTACATACCCCGGGCATGAGTGACTGAGCCAGGGCAGAGTTGGCATTACATTCCCCGGGTATGAGTGACTGAGTCAGGGCAGTGGTTAGGGTTACATACTCCGGGCATGGGTGACTGAGTCAGGGCTGTGTTGGCATTACATACCCCGGGCATGAGTGACTGAGCCAGGGCAGTGTTAGGGTTACATTCCCCGGGCATAAGTGACTGAGTCAGGGCAGTGTTAGGGTTACATTCCCCCGGCATGAGTGACTGAGCCAGTGCAGTGTTGGCGTTACATACCCCAGGCATGAGTGACTTAGTCAGGGCAGTGTTGGCGTTACATTCCCCGACATGAGTGACTGAGTCAGGGCAGTGTTGGCGTTACATTCCCCGGCATGAGTGACTGAGCCAGTGTAGTGTTGGCGTTACATTCCCCGGGCGTTAGTGACTGAGTCAGGGCAGGGTTGGCGTTACTTTCCACGGGCATTAGTGACTGAGTCAGGGCAGTGTTGGCGTTACTTTCCTCGGGCATGAGTGACTGAGCCAGGGCAGTGTTAGGGTTACATTCCCCCGGCATGAGTGACTGAGCCAGTGCAGTGTTGGCGTTACATACCCCAGGCATGAGTGACTTAGTCAGGGCAGTGTTGGCGTTACATTCCCCGACATGAGTGACTGAGTCAGGGCAGTGTTGGCGTTACATTCCCCGGCATGAGTGACTGAGCCAGTGTAGTGTTGGCGTTACATTCCCCGGGCGTTAGTGACTGAGTCAGGGCAGTGTTGGCGTTACTTTCCACGGGCATTAGTGACTGAGTCAGGGCAGTGTTGGCGTTACTTTCCCCGGGCATGAGTGACTGAGTCAGGGTAATGTTGGCGTTACATTCCCCGGGCATGAGTGACTGAGCCAGGGCAGAGTTGGCGTTACATTCCCCGACATGAGTGACTGAGTCAGGGCAGTGTTGGCGTTACATTCCCCGGCATGAGTGACTGAGTCAGGGTAATGTTGGCGTTACATTCCCTGGGCATGAGTGACTGAGCCAGGGCAGAGTTGGCGTTACATTCCCCGACATGAGTGACTGAGTCAGGGCAGTGTTGGCGTTACATTCCCCGGCATGAGTGACTGAGTCAGGGTAATGTTGGCGTTACATTCCCCGGGCATGAGTGACTGAGCCAGGGCAGTGTTGGCGTTACATTCCCCGGCATGAGTGACTGAGTCAGGGCAGTGTTGACGTTACATTCCCCGACATGAGTGACTGAGTCAGGGCAGTGTTGGCGTTGCATTCCCCGGGCATGAGTGACTGAGCCAGGGCATAGTTGGCGTTACATTCCCCGACATGAGTGACTGAGTCAGGGCAGTGTTGGCGTTACATTCCCCAACATGAGTGACTGAGCCAGGGCAGTGTTGGTGTTACATTCCCCGGGCATGAGTGACTGAATCAGGGCAGTGTTAGCGTTACATTCCCCGGGGATAAGTGACTGAGCCAGGGCAGTGTTAGGGTTACATTTCCCCGGCATGAGTGACTGAGCCAGTGCAGTGTTGGCGTTACATACCCCAGGCATGAGTGACTTAGTCAGGGCAGTGTTGGCGTTACATTCCCCGACATGAGTGACTGAGTCAGGGCAGTGTTGGCGTTACATTCCCCGGCATGAGTGACTGAGCCAGTGTAGTGTTGGCGTTACATTCCCCGGGCGTTAGTGACTGAGTCAGGGCAGTGTTGGCGTTACTTTCCACGGGCATTAGTGACTGAGTCAGGGCAGTGTTGGCGTTACTTTCCTCGGGCATGAGTGACTGAGCCAGGGCAGTGTTAGGGTTACATTTCCCCGGCATGAGTGACTGAGCCAGTGCAGTGTTGGCGTTACATACCCCAGGCATGAGTGACTTAGTCAGGGCAGTGTTGGCGTTACATTCCCCGACATGAGTGACTGAGTCAGGGCAGTGTTGGCGTTACATTCCCCGGCATGAGTGAGCGTTACATTCCCCGGGGATAAGTGACTTACGCAGGGCAGTGTTGGTGTTACATACCCCGGGGATAAGTGACTGAATCAGGGCAGTGTTGGCGTTACATACCCCGGGCATGAGTGACTGAGCCAGGGCAGTGTTGGCATTACATTCCCCAACATGAGTGACTGAGCCAGGGTAGTGTTGGCATTACATTACCCGGGCTTGAGTCACTGAGTGAGGGCAGTGTTGGCGTTACATTCCCCGGGCATGAGTGACTGAGTCAGGGCAGTGTTGGCGTTACATTCCCCGGCATGAGTGACTGAGCCAGTGTAGTGTTGGCGTTACATTCCCCGGGCGTTAGTGACTGAGTCAGGGCAGTGTTGGCGTTACTTTCCACGGGCATTAGTGACTGAGTCAGGGCAGTGTTGGCGTTACTTTCCCCGGGCATGAGTGACTGAGTCAGGGTAATGTTGGCGTTACATTCCCCGGGCATGAGTGACTGAGCCAGGGCAGAGTTGGCGTTACATTCCCCGACATGAGTGACTGAGTCAGGGCAGTGTTGGCGTTACATTCCCCGGCATGAGTGACTGAGTCAGGGTAATGTTGGCGTTACATTCCCTGGGCATGAGTGACTGAGCCAGGGCAGAGTTGGCGTTACATTCCCCGACATGAGTGACTGAGTCAGGGCAGTGTTGGCGTTACATTCCCCGGCATGAGTGACTGAGTCAGGGTAATGTTGGCGTTACATTCTCCGGGCATGAGTGACTGAGCCAGGGCAGTGTTGGCGTTACATTCCCCGGCATGAGTGACTGAGTCAGGGCAGTGTTGACGTTACATTCCCCGACATGAGTGACTGAGTCAGGGCAGTGTTGGCGTTGCATTCCCCGGGCATGAGTGACTGAGCCAGGGCATAGTTGGCGTTACATTCCCCGACATGAGTGACTGAGTCAGGGCAGTGTTGGCGTTACATTCCCCAACATGAGTGACTGAGCCAGGGCAGTGTTGGTGTTACATTCCCCGGGCATGAGTGACTGAATCAGGGCAGTGTTAGCGTTACATTCCCCGGGGATAAGTGACTTACGCAGGGCAGTGTTGGTGTTACATACCCCGGGGATAAGTGACTGAATCAGGGCAGTGTTGGCGTTACATACCCCGGGCATGAGTGACTGAGCCAGGGCAGTGTTGGCATTACATTCCCCGACATGAGTGACTGAGCCAGGGTAGTGTTGGCATTACATTACCCGGGCTTGAGTCACTGAGTGAGGGCAGTGTTGGCGTTACATTCCCCGGGCATGAGTGACTGAGTCAGGGCAGTGTTGGCGTTACATTCCCCGGGCATGAGTGACTGAGCCAGGGCAGTGTTAGGGTTACATTCCCCGGGCATAAGTGACTGAGTCAGGGCAGTGTTAGGGTTACATTCCCCCGGCATGAGTGACTGAGCCAGTGCAGTGTTGGCGTTACATACCCCAGGCATGAGTGACTGAGTCAAGGCAGTGTTGGCGTTACATTCCCCGGGCATGAGTGACTGAGTCAGGGCAGTGTTGGAGGAGGAATGTGGCTTTGAGGGGGAGGAGGAAGACCAATCACAACAGCCATCCCAGGGTGCTCGTTGTCACCTATCTGGTACCCGTGGTGTTGTACGTGGCTGGGGGGAAGAACATACCTTCAGTGAGATCACTGAGGACAAGGATCGGGACATGGGTAGCTCGGCATCCAACCTTGTGCAAATAGGGTCTTTCATGCGGCCGTGCCTGTCGCAGGACCCTCGTATAAAAAGGCTGAAGGAGAACGACCTGTACTGGGTGTCCACGCTACTAGACCCCCGGTATAAGCAGAAAGTGCCTGAAATTTTACCAAATTACCGCAAGGCAGAAAGGATGCAGCAGTTCCAAATCAAATTAAAAAGTATGCTTTACACTGGGTATAAGGGTAATGTCACAGCACAACGGGAATCTAACAGGAGAAGAGGTGAAAGTAATCCTCCTCCTCCCATGACCACGCCGGCAAGGACAGGACGTTTAAAAGACGTGTTGTTGATGGAGGACATGCAGAGCTTTTTCAGTCCTACGTATCGCCACAGCCCTTCGGGATCCACCCTCAGAGAACGACTCGACCGACAGGTGGCAGACTACCTCACCTTAACTGCAGATATCGACACACTGAGGAGCGATGAACCCCTTGACTACTGGGTGTGCAGGCTTGACCTGTGGCCTGAGCTATCCCAATTTGCCATAGAACTTCTGGCCTGCCCCGCTTCCAGTGTCCTGTCAGAAAGGACCTTCAGTGCAGCAGGAGGTATTGTCACTGAAAAGAGAAGTCGCCTAGGTCAAAAAAGTCTAGATTACCTCACCTTTATAAAGATGAATGAGGGATGGATCCTGAAGGGACTGACACTGGGCGATACATTAGACTGAAAAAGGGCTGATGAGATGAGCTGCCTTGAGCTAAAAATTGTCCACACGCAGCTGTATATTAACTTTGAATGCCGGATGACTTGCGTGACTTATCCCCCACCAACTAGGGTTCAAGACGCAATGTTTTAGGGCAGTTTCTGCCTGGGAAACAAACGTCAATTTTTCTGGTCGCTGCAACAGCAGCGGCTGCAACAATACCTAATTTTTGAATTTACATTTTTATGTCAGAAGGCGTACGGCATGTAATGAAAAAGAAAGCATATTGAACAGTCTTGCATAACACAACAGTTGTGCAAAAATACATATTTACAATGAAGACATTTTGTTAAAATTAGCTGTCTAGGCCTTCTTATTTTTAATTTTTTGGTTAATACATTTTCTTATTTTTTACTGTGATTGCAATTTTTTTAAGAGAAACCTAAAACATGGTAAAACAGACAATAGTAAAGAGTATATCAGCAGGTAACACCAAAGTCCTATTATCTATCATCACTCCAGCAGTATTAGCTTATTATTTACAATATCTAACCTGCACAATCACCCTTGGGTTACCCTAGGGCAGGCTTCAGTAAGCGACCTCTCCTTTCCTCGGATGATTTTGCCATCGGTTGCTTCTGAAGGGTCTCCTCCAGGGCTCCCCCACTCCGGTTCTTCCCCCAGTGTCGCTTCAACCAGTAACAAATGTTTTATTATATTAGGGGTGCACTAAATGGGGATGTTATCCAGGGATCCAAAATTGTCTGGAACTGGGTGATTCTATCCAAGGCTACATTGTTTAATCTATCGTTGAGCTGTAAATAGTTGATTTTTTTTATTAATTCCTGAAAGTCTTAATTTGGGGTTTTCCAACTACTAGCTATGTGTATTTTTTCTTTCAAAAAATGTTTTATTAGGTCAGGTAATATATCATATTCAAACAACCATTTCCATGTTACATATATATCCATACTTGTTAATACATCACTGAGTTAATTTATCTCTATTATTCCTCAGTTTACCCCTTTCCATTCCATAATCTTGGAGCTTATACCATATCCGGGGCTAGTATGTTATCTGGATTTGGTTGTACTTGTAGCCTAAAAATACTTTTTTTTTTACTTTTCAGTTATTAATATAGCATTTAATTCAGTTTGTTTTAAGTTGATTCCCTTTAAGTATTGAATCCGACTATAATTGGGAAAAAAATGTGTTTTGTTAAATGTAAGTTCATTTGCCTGACCGCTAGTCAGTGTGTGTCTCTTGGTCACAACTGATACTGTGCCTAGTGCAACCAATCCAATCATATAAAGCTAGGCCAGATTAATCATATACTGCCACCACTAAATATAACGCTAGGCCTGATGAATCATACTGCCACCACTACATATACAGCTATGCATGATGAATCATACTGCCACCACTACATATAATGCTAGGTCTGATGAATTATACTGCCACCACTACATATAATGCTAGGCCTGATGAATCCTACTGCCATCACTACATATAAAGCTAGGCCTGAGGAATCCTACTGCCACCACTACATATAAAGCTAGGCCTGGTGAATCATACTGCCACAAGTACATATAAAGCTATGCCTGATAAATCATACTGCCACAGCTACATATAAAGCTAGGCCTGATGAATCATACTGCCACCACTACATATAAAGCTAGGCCGGGAGAATCATACTGCCACCACTACATATAAAGGTAGGCCAAATGAATCATTTGAAATGGTGAAGTCCAATTTGTATTCCCTGTATACTTTGATTTGCCCTAATATATTGTGCTAGGGGCTCAATGGCTAGAGCAAACAACAGAGGCGAGAGGGGACACCCCTGTCTGGTTCCCCTGAATCTTTATGTGTTGTAAGCGATCTCCCGGGAGTTTTAATCTGGCTGACAGGGATTTGTAGTATGTATCTATCAAGTTCATAAATTTGCCTGCAAACCCAAATTTCTGTAATACTGCTTCTAAATAAGGCTATTCCAACGTATCAAAGGCCTTTTCTATATCTAACGCCAAAAGGCATGTGGGTATTTGATGTTGGGATGACCATGAGATTAAATTTAGTGTCCGTCTGATATTGTCCCCCGTTTGTCTATGGGGGATAAACCCTCTTTGGTCTTTATGGATTATGGAGGGGAGAAATCGCGAAATCCTGTTTGCCATTAATTTGGCCGAAATTTTTATATCCCCGTTTAGGAGTGATATGGGGCGGTAATTTTTAAGTTCTAATGGGTCTCGTCGTTCTTTAGGGAAACATATCATATCTGCATGGTTTAGTTCTTGTGGCATGGGATAGCCTTCTAAAATTTGATTGTAAAGTGTGGTTAAGTGGGGTAATAACAAGTCTATAAAAGTTTGGTAATAGAGATTTTTAAATCCATCCGGGCCCAGGTAGCTATGTGTATTTTGGATGCTAAAGCCATTAATTGGAATAGATTGTTCTAGGATTGAGATAAGTTTTTTATGTGTATCCCCAGTAAGCAGGATTCCATTGAAAGAGAAATATCCTTATGCAAGATTGTAAAAGCCAAAGAAGCCAATTGCTTCCAAAATATCAGGGCTAGAGGGCAAGACCACCATATATGGATAAGATCTCCCATTTGCTGGCATTCCCTAAAGCATTTGTTGGTAGGCACAGAAAGTACCATCGGAAGTTGATAGGGCAGACATCAGAATGTATCGGTGCCGTCACGGGTACGTGCGATCGGACCAAGGTTATCTAGAGTCACAAAAGACAGAGTCAGTGGAAATATATCATTCCAGACTTACACAAGTATTTTCTGATTTGGGTTTCAGCTTGTATAACAAGATACATGCTCAGATGCTGGGAGCAGCCTTTGTGGAGGGATTGAGAGACTACATCAGGAAAGGTTTATTAACATCTCTTCCCGCATACAAGGTGTTGCCATTAGAGACTTTGTTATTGGTAGCAAAAGGGCTTGAGTCCTTACAAGGTTATAAAAAGACTACACACATTATGGTGTCTTCTGAGCAGAAGGAGACAGAGCCAACAGAAACAAGAAAGTGTTTTAATTGTAGCAAAGTTGGACACTTTTCTAAGAACTGTCGTGCACCAAAGGAAAAAAAAGAGACAGAATAACAGCGTCTAAACAGTAGGAAATGCTAACAAAGCAATAACAGCTACCAATCAAGCCACAGCACCCCCACAGTAGGATAGTGGTAAACCTGTGTCACTTACCCCTGTTATGGCAGCGTCTTCAAGGGATAGTGGAGGGCCCCAAGCTATTGTAACAATACCTATAGAAGGAAACCCTACTACTTTTCTAGTGGACACAGGCGCAGCCAGAAGTGTTATTAAACAAGAAGACCTGCCACACACATCCTACTTATCTAATATTGATGTTACCTGCATGGGAGTGGATGGTATGCCTCAATGTAGTGTTTTGACTCCATTACAGGTAGGCCTATTTCCAGATCTTCTTGCAAGATTTGCGGTATCCTCAACTTGTCCTATGAATTTACTAGTTGCAGATGTTCTCTCACGACTTCAAGCTTCAATCACGTTTACTCCTGAGGGTGAAATACAAATATCTTCTCCTCTATCTACAGTGGATACTTCAGCTCTCTTTACACTACCAGTACTCCTGCATCTAGATGAAGTTACAAAGCATAAAAAGCTACTCCAAGTTCCAGAAGAAATCCTAAGTAGAGTCCCTACTTGTCTCTGGTCACAAGGGCCAGGGGACATTGGACATCTTAGGGTTCCACCAGTTATGGTGAAGCTAAAACCAGGAGCTGAATTACCACGGAAACCACAATATCCTCTCAAGCTAAGGCGATATCAGAACAAATAGACAAACTATTGAAGCAAGGTGCCCTGGTTCCGTGCAACTCTCCATGCAATACACCTCTATGACCAGTGAAGAAAAGAACACTGAAAGGAGAACCTTAAAAGTATTGCATGGTCCAAGATCTACGAGCAATTAATGAAGTAACCATACTTGACACACCTTACACATGATTGGGTGAGAGCAATACAAGAGATAGCCCCACCAACCGGCCATAGACCTCTACACGCTTTCCTAGGACTCATCTCCTATTGTAGAGCCTGGATACCTCAAGCTTCACTTCAAATGCAACCTTTATATGATGTTCTGAAGACTGAACCGTTCCTAATGACACCTGAAGCACTGAATAATTTCTTCAAACTCAAATAAATTATTTCTAGGTCACCAGCCTTGGGACTACCAAACACGAGTTACCTTTCAAGTTATTTATAACTACGCAAAAAATCATGGAAGAATCTTGGTCCTATGGTGAAATGGTGGTCCTCAGCAGATCAAGATCAATTGACTGAAGAAGGAGTAACGAAAAAGACTCTTAACTGGAACATAAACAGCTTCCCAAAGAAACATGTGGATGAAACATGTAACATATCAGGATCTTCAGATCAGGACATAAATGCATCACATGATTGTCTTGAACAAATGAAGATGTAAACAACGCACCTTCCAACTGTAAAAGAAACAGCTCTGAATGAACCGAATGTTACTTTGTATGTTGACGGATCACGATACGCTGATGAAGCTGGGAAATATCACACAGGTTATGCGGTTACTACTACTGAAAATGTGATACAAGCTTCCTCACTTCCACCTACAATGTCGGCGCGAGAGGCTGAGTTGATAGCACTTGCCAGAGCCTGCAAGATTGCAGAAGGAGTTCGAGCTAACATATACACAAATTCTAGATATGCGTTGGGAGTGGCTCATGATTTTTTTGTAATCTGGAAAACCAGAGGATTTCTTACAGCCGCTGGTACACCAGTAAAACATAGTATAGCTATATTAGAACTATTATAGGAATATACACCTACCTTGTGTTATGATGGGACAGTAATGAATAGTATATAACCTACCTTGTAATGTAACGGGGAAGTACTGTAGTAAAGAATATAAACCTACCTTGTGATGTAATGGGACATTAATGAATAGTATATAACCTACCTTGTGATGTGATGGGGAAATACTGTAGTAAAGAATATACACCTACTGTATGTTGCAATATGGCTACCCAAGTGCAAGATGGCGGCCACCTTCCTCACATACACATCTATACATATAACACACTGTTATTGAGAGGTTGCGCCAATGCGTAAAGGATGACACCTCCCTTACATGGCTTACCAACAGTTTTTATTTCCCCAAACACTTTTCCCTCATGGTATCAGGGTTGGGGCAGGGTTTTCCACGTCAATCCATTTTATGCAGTAATGCAGACTTTATTTAATGGTGACAGTGGAACGCCCTACTCATTCCCCTATCCTATAACAAACACAACCAGTGGCTCTGTGAGCCCAAACCCCCAGTCTTAATCCCTATGGCAACGGCCTGTGGCAGACATCAGTCCAAGTCCCAGATAGCCGCCTATTGAACCATGACAATTACCCCCCCAAGTACAGCTGTAGGTATCCTGTACCCCAGGATTTCTATCTGGACTGACAGTCAGGGCTCCAGTTGGCGCGACAAGCCATCTGCGTTCTGATGGAGCTTCCTCTTGCGGTGTTGTACTGTGAAATTAAAAGTTTGTAGGGCTAGACTCCACCTCAATAGTCATCCATTCTCTCCCGCCACTTTAGATAGCCAACAAAGAGGGTTATGATCTGTGGTGACTGTGAACTGTCTAGTCTTGCAGTTTGCGTAGAGCCCAGACTACGGCTAAACACTCCTTTTCTATAGTCGCATAGGCTGTTTCTCGTTGCAGTAGTTTCCTACTAATGTAGGCCACTGGGTGCTCAACTCCCTGGTTGTCATGCTGACTCAACACTGCCCCTATGCCATACATGGAGGCATCAGTCTGCACCACGAAAGGGTGGTTATAATCTGGAGCAACCAGGACTGGGGAGCAGGTCAGAGTATCCTTTAGTGTTTGGAAAGCCAGCTGGCAAGCAGAAGTCCAGTTCACTTCCCTGGGTAGCTTCTTCTTGGTGAGATCCGTCAGGGGCTTGGCTGTGCTGCTGAAATCAGGAATACATTTTCGGTAATACCCAGTAGTACCTAGGGAAGCCATCACCTGCTTCTTAGTCTTAGGAGTGGGCCAAGCTGCTATTCACTCTACCTTGGCTGATTCGGGTCTTAACTTCCCATTCCCCACCCAATGACCTAGGTATTGCACTTCTGCTTTAGCCCATTGACATTTGTCAGGTCTTATGGTCAACTTAGCTTGGTGAATTGTCTGCATAATTTGGCTAATGTGCCTTAGATGGTCCCCCCAAGTCTGGCTAAAAATGGCTATATCATCCAGGTAGGCCTGGGCATTCTCTTGGTGCCCTTGCAACAATGTGTCCACTAGTCTCTGGAAGGTAGAAGGAGCATTTTTCATCCCAAATGGCATTACTTGAAACTGGAAGAGTCCAAATGGGGTGATAAAGGCAGACTTCTCCTTTGCGGTCTCTTCTAAAGGGATCTGACAATATCCCTGGGAGAGATCTAGAGTGGTTAAATATTTGGCAGTACCTAGGCGGTCCAACATCTTGTCCATGCGTGGAACAGGGTAGGCATCTGTTTTGATTTTATCGTTCAGCCTACGGTGATCCATGCAAAAACGAGTGGTTCCATCTTTTTTGGGCACCAATACTACTGGAGATGCCCATGGACTATTGGATTCTTCTATCACTCCCAACTGTAGCATAGTGCGTAATTCTGCCTGAATGTTGGCCCTAACTGCCTCCGGTACCCTGTAGGGGTGTTGTTTTAAGGGGGCAGATTCCCCTATTACTACTGTGTGGACAGCTAAGGGGTACATCCTGGCTTGGTCGTGAACAGGGATTGGAAGGGTTTTAGGCTGTGGGACAGCTGCTCTTTCAGTTCTGCTTCTAATTCCAGGGTCTGCTAAATGCCTTCTCCTAAGGTATCCTGGTCTGATTTGTTTAGCATATCTGGGATCTGTCCCTCCTCTGGATCGTCCTCTGTGGCCCTACAAATAGCTAGTAGGTGAGCTACTCTCCTGACATACCCCTTCAGTCTGTTGATATGGGCAACCCTGGTGATGGCCCTATCAGGGTCTATCATTACTTCATAGGCCTTGTTCCTCAGTTTCTGGCTGATTGTGTAAGGCACTGTCCAAATGGACTGTAATTTATTCTGGGGGTGGGTGTCCAGCATAAGTACCTCCATCCCCACCTCCAGAATCCTATCACTGGTCCCTGCCTTGTAGTATTTCTGATCCTTCTGTTGTGCTTTCCTATAATACTGCATCTATAAATGATTGTTAACCTCATATATACATAAGTAGCAAAGATTCATAAAATATTTACATGAATAGAGATGTTATAACAATAATGTAATTTATACAGATTATTACTGACAATCCTGAATCTTGTAAGTTAGTATTAGCATAGCGCAACTTATCTTGTGATAGTCTGTGGTTATATTGTATCAGGTATTGTATCAATCTCAGATCCGCCGCTCATCGCAAACTCAGCGTGGCGGTGTGTGACGTCACTGGGGCTGCACCAGAAATGACGGACGACGCGTGTTTCACGGGTCTGGCTTCTTCTTGTTTTTCTTACTTTCATGAATTGGGATATTTAGAATATAGGAACTGGACCTTAATGGGAAATGTGTTAATAAATGATTCCTAATGGACGACACAAAGTAATAACACTTTCTTTTAAGGCCCCTTTCTTTAAAGGCACAAGCTGAGACTTAATATATACTAGCGAATTGCCCGTCAAAAAATGACGGCAATCAAATCGTAAGGTAGCTAATGCTGTTTGGTGTGTAATACTAAAATATATAGTAGATGAATAAATGAATATACTTTACCTATTTTGAAGCATTGTGTTGAAGAGCTGACAATCTGTTTTCATATTGCTGCAGCATTAGTGGCGTGTAGCTGCTGTGTAAGCGTGATGAATGCGTGCAGTGTAAGAGTGTGCGTGCGCGAGACGAAACCGTTAGCGTAGTGGTGTACTTCCGCATTGGCGTAAAATGGCGGGTTATCTGTGTTATGGGTGTTTGCGGATTAGCCGTCGGTGCTTCGTGGTGTTTTTCGAGTTTCGGGTGTTGTTTTGCGAGTGTGTTGTGGTGTTTTTTACGTGTTGAGAGTGCTGTAGCCTCGTTTTCGTTTTGTTCGGCGGCCATTTTTTCTCTCGCATATCAAATTTTTTATTGTCCAAACTTTATTGAAACGAAGGTGTAAGTTGCATTTTTGAGGTCCTGGATGCTCCCTGTAGGTAAGTTTTTTATGTATGTGCTGTGTGTATGTATTGTGTTTTTAATTTTGTAATGTTCGCGAGTTGCGTCCGAGTGTTGCGAGGCTGTAATGCGAGTGAACGTGTGTGGTATGGTGTTTGCGAGTGTCGTAATGTGTGTGCCGTGTTATTTGCGTTGCAACGTTTATGGCCTCCAGCCCATGATGCCATGTCCCCCCAGGCTAAGCCTTCATGTCCCCCAAGGCCAGGCCTTCATGGGCCCGATCAGACCCATCAGACTACTTACATTCATCGAAGCTGTTCAGAAAATGTGCAGGCAGGGGAGACATGGCGGAGGTGAATTGAGATGCTCCAATTAATGTAAGTAGTCTGATGGGTGTAATGGGGCATGGAGTTCTGCTCCCTCTCTCCAGCGGCGGGGTATTGTGGGGAGGAGGTGGCTGCAGGGCCTCAGCGTGAGCAACGGGCTGTACGCTGCGAGCAAGGGCCTCAGTTGCTGGGATGGAGCGCCTTCGGCGCTCCATCCCAGCAACTGAGGCCCTTGCCCGCGCCCCTCGCTACGCGAGCCCGCAAGCGTGAGCAACGGCCCGTACGCTCACAACTATATATGTGATGTGATATATATATATATATAATGTGTAAATATATATATAATATAATGTGTGTATATATAAATAAATAAATATATTATATAAATATAATGTGTATATATATATATATATATATATATATGTATATATATATATATATATATATATATGTATATAATGTGTGTATATATATATATATATATATATATATAGTGTATATATATATATATATATATATAATGTGTATATATATATATATATATATATATATATATATATATAATGTGTATATATATATATATATATATATATATATATATAATGTGTATATATATATATATATATATATATATATATATATATATATATGTTGTATAATGTAAATAAGAAGCCATCTAGAGTATATTGATTTCACATAAAAGTCCAGGGCCTCAGAGATAATCCTCCCTACCACAATATTTAAAGATATATACATTAAATGTGACACATAAAATTTAAAAAAACAGTTCTATCTTTCCATTTGTTTTTGCAGAGTGAGACAGATTTACATACACAGCTATATTATATATTAGACTCGCCCCCTAATGTGCTGAGTGGCTACTGCTTGTGCTGCTGAGCATTCTGGGACTTGAAGTTTTGTGCAGTGAGTTCTGGTACACCCACTTCCGGTTTTTTATTAGCGCGACGCGAGGGGCCGCGGGCTCAGGTAAATACAGTGATTGAGTATCCAGTTGGTGACCAGGAGGGCCTCAGTTGCTGGCATGGAGCGCCTTCGGCGCTCCATGCCAGCAACTGCGGCCCTCGCAAGCGTGAGCAACGGCTTAAGCAAGCTCGTATGCTCACAACTATATATG
>JAPZIH010000084.1:0-42641 GCA_027410445.1 Discoglossus pictus | reverse complement strand
CTTGGAAGAATCCCTACGCGCACAAAAAAGTGCTAGCAAGGGATCCTAAAGCCTCTACGTACTGCCTCAGAGAAGCCCTAGACAGCCGTGTGAGGCTTCCCCCTACTCCCTATACACATCCCCATGCTGCAGGGGACCCTATCAGGACCCCTGGAGCCCCTCCACATTAACCCCTTTGCAGCGAGGGTCCCCGATCTGCATAGATCAGGCCCCCGCTGCATTTAAAAGTTTTAAAATCCCTGCCGCGTGTTCTTAAAGGGCCCACGGCACACTATTAACAATACCGGCCGCGGCACCTAAAATTAACCCCCCTCTAATTTGGGGGTCTCCATCGGGACCCCCAAATTGTGTCCCCACATTAACCCCATGCTGGAGGGGTCCATAGGGACCCCCGCAGCCCCCCAACATTAACCCCTTACAGCGGGGGTCCCCGATCGGCACGGATCGTGTCCCGCTGCATTAACATTTTACATTTCCCGCCTCGCGTGTCCTTAAAGGACCGTAAAGGTCCTGAAAGAACTTGCACTAAAAAATGTTAACCCCAGGCTACTAAAATTAACCCCATAACTCATGGGGGTCGTTACAGATCCCCATAAGCCCTAAATTAACCCTATGACTTATAGGGGTCAATACAGATCCCCATAAGCACTTATTTCACCCTATAACTCATGGGGTCAATACAGAAACCCATAAGCACTTAATTTACCCTATAACTCATTTGGGTCAATACCGACCCCCATAAGCTCTTAATTAACCCTGTCACTCATGAGGGTCAATACAGACCCCCATAAGCCAATAATTAATCCTCTAACTCATGGGGGTCAATACAGACCCCCATAAGCACTTAATTAACCCTATAACTCATGTGGATCAATACAGACCCCCATAAGCACTTAATTAACCATGTCACTCATGAGGGTCAATACAGACCCCCATGAGCCAATAATTAACCCTCTAACTCATGGGGGTCAATACAGACCCCCATAAGCACTTAATTAACCCTGTCACTCATGAGGGTCAATACAGACCCTGTAGCGGAACCCATCCCTGTTTTACCCTGTTTTATGATTATTTAATTCTTGGTTAAAATATGATCCTACAATTATGTATGTGGTTTATGCTCTGTAGAATATTAGCCAGACTTTTGCAGACCTAGGCTAATAGATAATCCTATTACAGAGAGATTCAAGAGATAAGAAAGTTGTAAAGGATCCTTGCATTTTCCAAAGTGTTTTCATTCTCTGATAAGACAAAGAAGTGTAATTGAATCAATGTCTGTTGTATCAAAGTTGCCAGGGAGGTGTGACCCCCCTATTGTTTCTTCTTTAGTGTTTTGTGTGTAGCCAAATATGGGCATGTGTATTGCTGTGGCCAAAGAGATGTATATATTTTTTCTGCCATAACAAAATAAAGTCAGTATTCATTTGACTCCCAAATTGTGTGTCGTCCAATATGGGAGGTCGGGGATGGTGAAACTGTAGTGCCTCGTGGGTATTTTATCGTATACCAGCGAGATTTTGGACTGCGTGTTCCTGCTCCGTTACATTTGTTGGCAAGTGGTGGAATTGTTCCCACGGTCAGAAGGACACTACAGGAGGACACCATTCCGTGAGTACAAATTGAGGGCAACGCTAGTATCCGTACAGCGCCCCTGGCTACAGCAGGATGGAACCGACTAGTTTTCGGACAGCGTTCCATGATGAGGATGAGAAGGAGGCCGCAGACTACAGGGAAACAGACAGAAAGGAACTCTGGTATGATGCCCTGAAGATGCCCAATGGCGGCGAGGTGAGAGTCTCCCCAGTGAATGAGCAGCGGCTACAGAAGCGTGTGGCGATGCGGATGTATCTATTGGGAGAGCAGCCCCTGGATGTGGGTGACAAGACTAGAGACCCTGGTATGGCGAGAGATCTGGCTAGACAACGCATACCAGGCCCTCTGGTGCATACCGTTCGACTTACCCCCTGGACGGCTGAACACGACTTACCGGAGGGGGATGATTATGATGGCCCGGGTTTATTATGGGATGCCTTGGAGGACGATATTGATCTTGGCAGCACGGAGGGGTCTAGGTTTTGGGACATCTACGACTACGGATGGGCATGTATGTCTGGGATGATGAAGGCGAGGTGAGCAAAGACATGACCCACCTGGTAACGATGAGAGTGGAAGCTGGAGCAGGACTACCAACACTGCTCAGCCTTGTGCAGCCCCAACCTACTCGACAAGCAGAAACCAGACTTCATTGACTGGTCCTGGGATGACCTCCAGATGGCAGGTAGAGATGGGACCGAGGTCTCTCTACCGGCCCTACAGGAGGCAGAAGGTGTCGTCCTTTCCCCCCAGCGGAAGTGTGAACCCCAGGGGGCAGAAAGGTGTCGTCCTTTCCCCCAGCGGCAGTGTGAACCCAGGGGGCAGAAGGTGTCATCCTTCCCCTCAGCGGCAGTGTGAACCCAGGGGCAGAAGGTGTCGTCCTTCCCCTCAGCGGCAGTGTGAACCACAGGGGGCAGAAGGTGTCGTCCTTTCCCCCCAGCGGCAGTGTGAACCCCAGGGGGCAGAAGGTGTCGTCCTTCCCCCTCAGCGGCAGTGTGAACCCCAGGGGGCAGAAGGTGTCGTCCTTTCCCCCCAGCGGCAGTGTGAACCCAGGGGGCAGAAGTGTCCTTCCCCCCAGCGGCAGTGTGAACCCCAGGGGGCAGAAGGTGTCGTCCTTCCCCCTCAGCGGCAGTGTGAACCCCAGGGGGCAGAAGGTTCGTCCTTCCCCCTCAGCGGCAGTGTGTAACCCAGGGGGCAGAAGGTGTCGTCCTTTCCCCCCAGCGGCAGTGTGAACCCCAGGGGGCAGAAGGTGTCGTCCTTTCCCCCCAGCGGCAGTTGTGAACCCCAGGGGGAAGAAGGTGTCGTCCTTCCCCCCCAGCGGCAGTGTGTACCCCAGGGAGCAGAAGGTGTCGACCTTCTCCACAGCGGCAGTGGGTACCCCAGGGGGCCAAAGGTGTCGTCCTTCCCCCCCAGCGGCAGTGTGAAACACAGGGGGCAGAAGGTGTCATCCCCCACCCCAGCAACAGTTTACCCTAACCAGGGGAGACACCAATCTCCCAGACGGCGCAGATGGGACCGTGGTCTCTGCGCCCACAGCTTGTCCAGATCCAACCACCGTCACTGGGACAACCAGAGGAGGGGGTAAGTACAAACTCCCCTCCCCAGCTAACTTCTATGTGGCCCAGGGTTAACAGAGGAAATGTTAACCCACTGACCCCCACGTTTCCCTGGCTACTGAGCCGGAATATGTCCCAAGTACCCCAGCAGAAGAGCTGACAGCGGGGCAGAGTGCAGTCGGCCTCTGCCCTCCCTTTGTCCCTGGTACAGAGCAGGAGATCTGCAGGTTATACCAGCAGAAGAGCTGGCATCAGGGCAGAGTGCCACTGGCCTCTGACCCTCAAGTCCCCTCAGCGTGTTGCACATCCCCAGCGAAATATCCAGGTACCTGGTTAGACTTCCCCCAAAGGAGAGATGTGTGACAAAGTGCCCTTCGCCACCTTGGCTTGGAGAGGACTGTTTGCCAGCCTCCTGCCCTGCGACTATGGCCCTGGTACATATTGCCCTTTGGAACCAGTGTTCGGCCATACCAGAGTGTAAGTCACTCATTCTGGCCCTTTACATACAGGGGGGTCATTCTGTACTTGCCCTGTGTGAACCATGATACCCCAGATAGCTATGCCATGGAGCCCATTCATATAATGAAAGACTATGGGAAAGACTTTAGCTACATGGCAATTGAACTGTGTGAAGAGGATCTGAGCGCTATTCGGTGGTTTTGTGCGCTCAGATCCCAGCTATCGGGGATATGGGAAATGTGAGTAAATGTGAATTGCAGGTAATGCTGTATGGGTTGTCAAACTAGAGAATTGGACCAACAAATACTTTTGTCCGGACATCCCAGGCCGATCCGTTGGGATCAGACCGTGTATGCCGGCTTATGGTCACGGGGGAGGTGTGTAGGGAACCCATCCTGTTTTACCCTGTTTTATGATTATTTAATTCTTGGTTAAAATATGATCCTACAATATGTATGCTGGTTTATGCTCTGCAGAATATTAGCCAGACTTTTGCAGACCTAGGCTAATAGATAATCTATTGCAGAGATTCAAGAGATAAGAAAGTTGTAAAGGATCCTTGCAATTTTCCAAAGTGTTTTCATTCTCTGATAAGAACAAAGAAGTGTAATTGAATCAATGTCTGATTGTATCAAAGTTGCCAGGGAGGTGTGACCCCCCTATTGTTCTCTTTATGTGTATTGTGTGTAGCCAAATATGGGCATGTGTATTGCCTGTGGCCAAAGAGATGTATATTATATTTCTGCCATAACAAAATAAAGTCAGTATTCATTTGACTCCCAAATTGTGTGTCGTCCAATATGGGAGGTCGGGGATGGTGAAACTGTTAGTGCCTCGTGGGTATTTTATCGTATACCAGCGGAGATTTTGGGACTGCGTGTTCCTGCTCCGTTACAAACCCCCATAAGCCAATAATTAACCCTCTAACTCATGGGGGTCAATACAGACAACCATAAGCACTTCATTTACCCTGTAACTCATGGGGTTCAATACAGACCCCCATAAGCACTTAATTAACCCTATAACTCATGGGGGTTTATACAGACCCCCATAAATCAATAATTTACCCTCTTACTCATGGGGGGTCAATACAGACCAACATAAGCACTTAATTTACCCTATAACTCATGGGGGCCAATAAAGACGCCCATAAGCACTTAATTAACCCTGTCACTCATGAGGGTCAATACAGACCCCCATAAGCAATTAATTAACCCCGTAACTCATGGGGGTCAATACAAAACCCCATAAGCCAATAATTAACCCTCTAACTCATGAGGGTCAATACAGACCCCCATAAGCCAATAATTAACCCTCTAACTCATGGGGGTCAATACAGACCCCAATAAGCACTTAATTTACCCTATAACTCATGGGATCAATACAGACCCCCATAAGCACTTAATTCCCCCTGTCACTCATGAGGGTCAATACACACCCCCATAAGCCAATAATTAACTCTCTAACTCATGGGGGACAATACAGAACCCTATAATCCAATAATTAACCCTCTATCTCATGAGGGTCAATACAGACCCCCATAAGCACTTAATTAACCCAGTCACTCATGAGGGTCAATACAGACCCCCATAAGCACTTAATTAACACTATAACTCATGGGGGTTTATACAGACCCCCATAAGCCAATAATTATCCCTCTCACTCATGGGGGTCAATACAGACCCCCCATAAGCACTTAATTAACCCTGTCACTCATGAGGGTCAATACATATCCCCATAAGCACTTAATTAACCCTTTAACTTATGGGGGTTAATACAGACCCCCATAAGCACTTAATTTACCCTAAAACTCATGGGGTAAATACAGAACCCCATAAGCAATTAATTTACCCTATAACTCATTGGGGTCAATACAGACCCCCATAAACACTTAATTAACACTATAACTCATGGGGGTTAATACAGACCCATATAAGCCAATAATTAACCCTCTAACTCATGGGGTCAATACAGACCCCCATAAGCACTTCATTTACCCTGTAACTCATGGGGTTCAATACAGACCCCCATAAGCACTTAATTAACCCTATAACTCATGGGGGTTTATACAGACCCCCATAAATCAATAATTTACCCTCTTACTCATGGGGGGTCAATACAGACCAACATAAGCACTTAATTTACCCTATAACTCATGGGGGCCAATAAAGACGCCCATAAGCACTTAATTAACCCTGTCACTCATGAGGGTCAATACAGACCCCCATAAGCAATTAATTAACCCCGTAACTCATGGGGGTCAATACAAAACCCCATAAGCCAATAATTAACCCTTTAACTCATGAGGGTCAATACAGACCCCCATAAGCCAATAATTAACCCTCTAACTCATGGGGGTCAATACAGACCCCAATAAGCACTTAATTTACCCTATAACTCATGGGGTCAATACAGACCCCCATAAGCACTTAATTACCCCTGTCACTTATAAGGGTCAATACACACCCTCATAAGCCAATAATTAACCCTCTAACTCATGGGGGACAATACAGAACCCTATAATCCAATAATTAACCCTCTATCTCATGACAGTCAATACAGACCCCCATAAGCACTTAATTAACCCAGTCACTCATGAGGGTCAATACAGACCCCCATAAGCACTTAATTAACACTATAACTCATGGGGGTTTATACAGACCCCCATAAGCCAATAATTAACCCTCTAACTCATTGGGGTCAATACAGACCCCGATAAGCACTTAATTAACCCTGTCACTCATGAGGGTCAATACATATCCCCATAAGCACTTAATTAACCCTATAACTTATGGGGGTTAATACAGAGCCCCATAAGTATTTAATTTACCCTATAACTCCTGGGGTCAATACAGAACCCCATAAGCAATTAATTTACCCTATAACTCATTGGGGTCAATACAGACCCCCATAAGCACTTAATTAACCCTGTCACTCATGCGGGTTAATACAGACCCTCATAAGCCAATAATTAACCCTCTAACTCATGGGGTCAATACAGACCCCCATAAGCACTTAATTTACCCTATAACTCATGGGGGTCAATACAGACCCCCATAAGCACTGAATTAACCCTATAACTCATGGGGGACAATACAGACCCCCATAATCCAATAATTAACCCTCTAACTCATGAGGGTCAATACAGACCCCCATAAGCACTTAATTAACACTATAACTCATGAGGGTCAATACAGACCCCCATAAGCCAATAATTAACCCTCTAACTCATGGGGGTCAATACAGACCCCCATAAGCACTTAATTAACCCGATAACTTAGGGGGTTAATACAGACCCCCATAAGCACTTAATTAACCCTGTCACTCATGAGGGTCAATACAGACCCCCATAAGCAAATAACCCTTTAACTAATGGGGGTCAATACAGACCCCCCATAAGCACTTAATTAACCCTGTCACTCATGAGGGTCAATACAGACCCCCACAAGCCAATAATTAACACTCTAAGTCATGGGGTTCAAAACAGACCCCCATAAGCCAATAATTAACCTTATAACTCATGGGGGTCAATACATGCCCCCATAAGGACCGGGACATGCTGGAAAGGTGAGTAAAATATTTAGAATGTGTATAATGTTTATTTATTTTATGTTAATGTATTGCACTAATATTAATATAATTTTTTTATTTTAGCTTAGAATTAGGGTTTCTGTAGGAAGTTAGGATTTATTGTATATTAGATAGATAGGGAGATGTATATTAGATAGTTAGGGCCTCATTCAATTGCGATTTGGCCAATTGAATAGGGCTCTATATAAGCACATAGCATATTTTTTTACAGAAGTTTTTAGTTAGTGAACTTCTATACAAAAGCAAGGTCTTTACTAACTAAAAACTTCTGTAAAAAAGTATGCTATGTGCTTATATAGAGCCCTATTCAATTGGCCGAATTGCAATTGAATGAGGCCCTTAGGATTTATTGTATATTAAATGGAAAGGGCCTCATTCAATTGCGATTTAGCTAATTGAATAGGGCTCTAAATAAGCTCATAGCATATATTTTTTAAATAAGTTTTTAGTTAGTGAACTTCTATCCTAAAGCAAGCTCCTTACTAACTAAAAACTTCTTTAAGAAAAATATGAAAAATATGCTATGTGCTTATTTAGAGCCCTATTCAATTGCCCAAATCTCAACTGAATGAGGCCCATTGTATGTTAGATAGATAGGGTGTATTGTATTTTATTTGTATTGTAATGTATTGTATGTACTGTATTGTATTTATTGTAAAAAAAAATTCTGTAGTGGGGGGTGGTTGTAATGTATTTTTTTATTTGCTGTAATGTAGTTTTTTTTGGGTGACTTAGGTTTTTTTTATTTTCTGTACGGTAGCTTTTTTTATTTTCTGTAATTAGAGTGGTAGGGGGTTTATTAGGGGGTAGGTAGGTAGTGAAGGTAGGTAGTGTAAGTGTTAATAGATTAGTGTAGAGGAGGGTTAGTTTAGATTCAATGGTTTATTGAAGGTTATAGTGCAGTGTAGTGTTTGTAGTTTGTGTCATGATGGTCCTTGAGGACCGTCATGACACTTATGTGGTTAATGTTAGGGTTTTAACAGCCCCATAAGCATCATAATATACCCTTATGGGACTGATGGGGTTAAATAAAGGTTTATAGGGGTCTGTATTGACCCCCATGAGTTATGGGGTTAATTAAGGCCTTATGGGGGTCTGTATTGACTCCCATGAGTTATGGGGTTAATTAAGGCCTTATGGGGGTCTGTATTGACCCCCATGAGTTATAGGGTTAATTATTGGCTTATGGGGGTCTGTATTGACCACCATTAGTTATGGGGTTAATGAAGTGCTTATTGGGATCTGTATGGATCCCCATGAATGACGGGGTTAATTATTGGCTTATGGGGGTCTGTATTGACCCCCATGAGTTATAGGGTTAATTATTGGCTTATGGGGGACTGTATTGACCCCCATGAGTTATAGGGTTAATTATTGGCTTATGGGGGTCTGTATTGACCCCCATGAGTGACAGGGTTAATTATTGGCTTATGGGGGTCTGTATTGACCCCATGAGTTATAGGGTTAATTATTGGTTTATGGGGGTCTGTATTGACCCCCATGAGTTATAGGGTTAATTAAGTGCTTATGGGGGTCTGTATTGACCCCCATGAGTGACAGGGTTAATTATTGGCTTATGGGGGTATATATTGAACCCAATGAGTGACAGGGTTAATTATTGGCTTATGGGGGTCTGTATTGACCCCCATGAGTGACAGGGTTAATTATTGGCTTATGGGGGTCTGTATTCAACGTCATGAGTGACAGGGCTAATTATTGGCTTATGGGAGTCTGTATTGACCCCCAGGAGTTATGGGGTTAATAAAGGCCTTATGGGGGTCTGTATTGACCCCCATGAGTTATAGGGTTAATTAGTGGCTTATGGGGGTCTGTATTGACCCCCATGTGGTATGGGTTAATTAAGTGCTTATGGGGGTCTGTATTTCACCCCCATGAGTGAAAGGGTTAATTATTGGCTTATGGGGGTATATATTAAACCCAATGAGTGATAGGGTTAATTATTGTCTTATGGGTGTCTGTATTGACCCCCATGAGTTATAGGGTTAATTAAGTGCTTATGGGGGTCTGTATTGACCCCCATGAGTTATAGGCTTAATTATTGGCTTATGGGGGTCTGTATTGACCCCCATGAGTGACAGGGTTAATTAAGTGCTTATGGGGGTCTGTATTGACCCCCATGAGTTATGGGGCTAATTAAGGCATTATGGGGGTCTGTATTGACCCCCATGAGTTATAGGGTAAATTATTGGCTTATGGGGTCTATATTGCCCCCCATGAGTTATAGGGTTAATTAAGGCCTTATGTTGGTCTGTATTAACCCCCATGAGTTATAGGGTTAATACAGTCTTATGGGGGTCTGTATTTAACCCCCATGAGTTATAGGGTTAATTATTGGCTTATGGGGGTCTGTATTGAACCCCCATGAGTTTTGTGGTTATTTAAGTGATTATGGGGGTCTGTATTGACACCCATGAGTGACTGGGTTAATTAAGTGCTTATGGGGGTCTGTATTGACCCCCATGAGTTATGGGGTTAAGGAAGTGATTATGGTGATCTCTATTGACCCCCATGAGTGGCATGGTTAATTAAGTGCTTATGGGGGTCTGTATTGACCCCCATGAGTTATGGGGTTAAGTAAGTGATTATGGTGATCTGTATTGACCCCCATGAGTGGCATGGTTAATTAAGTGCTTATGGGGGTCTGTATTGACCCCCATGAGTTATGGGGTTAATTAAGGCCTTATGGGGGTCTGTATTGACCCCCATGAATTATAGGCTAAATTATTAGCTTATGGGGATCTGTATTGACCCCCATGAGTTATAGGGTTATTTAAGGCCTTATGGGGGTCGGTATTGACCCCCATGAGTTTTAGGGTTAATTAAGTGCTTATGTGGGTCTGTATTGACCCTCATGAGTGACTGGGTTAATTATTTGCTTATGGGGGTCTGTATTGACCCACATGAGTTATGGGGTTATTTAAGTGATTATGGGGTCTGTATTGACACCCATGAGTGAATGGGTTAATTAAGTATTTATGGGGGTCTTTATTGACCACCATGATTTATAGGGTTAAGTAAGTGATTATGGTGGTCTGTATTGACCCCCATGAGTGACAGGGTTAATTAAGTGCTTATGGGGGTCTGTATTAACCCCCATGAGTGACAGGGCTAATTATTGGCTTATGGGGGTCAGTATTGACCCCCATGAGTTATAGGGTTAATTATTGGCTTATGGGGGTCTGTATTGACCTATGAGTTATGGAGTTATTTAAGTGATTATGGGGGTCTGTATTGACCCCCATGAGTTATGGGGTAAAGTAATTGATTATGTTGGTCTGTCTTGACCCCCATAAGTGACAGAGTTAATTAAGTGCTTATGGGGGTCTGTATTGACCCCCATGAGTGACAGGGTTAATTATTGGATTATGGGGGTCTGTATTTACCCTGATAAGTTATGGGATTAATTAAGTGCTTATGGGGGTCTGTATTGACCCCCATGAGTGACAGGGTTAAATATTTGCTTATGGGGGTCTGTATTGACCCCCATGAGTTATGGGGTTAATTAAGTGATTATGGGGGTCTGTATAGACACTCATGAATGACTGGGTTAATTAAGTGCTTATGGGGGTCTGTATTGACACCCATGAGTTATAGGGTTAATTCTGTGCCTATTGGGGTCTGTATTGACCCCCATGATTGATAGGGTTAATTATTGGCTTATGGGGGTCTGTGTGGACCACCATGAGTTATTTTGTTAATTAAGTGTTTATGGGGGTCTGTATTGACCCCCATGAGTTATAGGGTTAATTAAGGCCTTATGGTGGTCTGTATTGACCCCCATGAGTTATAAGGTTAATTAAGTGCATATGGGGGTCTGTATTGACCCCCATGAGTGACAGGGTTAATTATTGGCTTATGGTTGTCTGTATTGACCCCAATGAGTTCTGGGGTTAATTAAGTGCTTAAGGGGGTCTGTATTGACCCCCATGAGTTATAGGATTAAGTAAGTGATTATGGTGGTCTGTATTGACCCCCATGAGTGACAGGGTTAATTAAGTGCTTATGGGGGTCTGTATTAACCCCCATGAGTTAAAGGATTAAGTAAGTGATTATGGTGGTCTGTATTGACCCGCATGAGTGACAGGGTTAATTAAGTGCTTATGGGGGTCTGTATTAACCCTCATGAGTGACAAGGTTAAGTAAGTGTTTATGGGGGTCAGTATTGACCCCCATGAATTATAGGGTTAATTATTGGCTTATGGGGGTCTGTATTGAACCCCATGAGTTAATGGGGTTATTTAAGTGATTATGGGGGTCTGTATTGACCCCCATGAGTGACTGGGATAATTAAGTGCTTATGAGGGTGTATATTGACCTCCATGAGTTATGGGGTAAAGTAAGTGATTATGGTGGTCTGTATTGACTACCATGAGTGACAGGGTTAATTAAGTGCTTTTGGGGGTCTGTATTGACCCCCATGAGTTAAGGGATTAATTAAGGCCTTATGGGGGTCTGTATTGACCCCCATGAGTTATAGGGTAAATTATTAGCTTAAGGGGGTCTGTATTGACCCCCATGAGTTATAGGGTTAGAAAAGGCCTTATGGGGGTCTATATTGACCCCCATGAGTGACAGGGTTAATTTTTGGCTTATGGGATTCTGTATTGACCCCTATGAGTGACAGGGTTAATTATTGGCTTATCGGGGTCTGTATTGACCCCGATGAGTTATGCGGTAATTAAGTGCTTATGGGGGTCTGTATTGACCCCCATGAGTGACAGGGTTAATTAAGTGCTTATGGGGGTCTGTATTGACCTCCATGAGTGACAGGGTTAATTTTTGGCTTATGGGGTTCTGTATTGACCACCATGAGTGACAGGGTTAATTATTGGCTTATGGGGTTCTGTATTAACCCCGATAAATTTTGGGGTTAAATAAGTGCTTATGGTGGTCTGTATTGACCCTCATGAGTTAGATGGTTAAATATTGGATTATGGGGGTCTGTATTGTCCCCCATGAGTTATAGGGTTAATTCAGTGCTTATGGGGGTCTGTATTGACCCCCATGAGTGACAGGGTTAATTATTGGCTTATGGGGGTCTGTATTGAACCCCATGAGTGACAGGGTTAATTATTGGCTTATCAGGATCTGTATTGACCCCCATGAGTTATAGGGTTCATTTTTGGCGTTTTGGGTCTGTATTGACCCCCATGAGTTATGGGGTTAATTAAGTTATTATGGAGTTTTGTATTTACCCCCATGAGTGACTGGGTTAATTAATTGCTTATGGGGGTCTGTATTAACCCCCATGAGTTATGGGGTTAAGTAAAAGATTATGGGGGTCTGTATTGACCCCCATGAGTGACAGTGTTAATTAATTGCTTATGGGGGTCTGTATTAACCACATGAGTGACAGTGTTAATTAATTGCTTATGGGGGTCTGTATTAACCACATGAGTTATAGGGTTAAGTAAGTGCTTATGGGTGTCTGTATTGACCCCCATGAGTGACAGGGTTAATTAAGGGCTTATGGGTGTCTGTATTGACCCCCATGCATTTTAGGGTTAATTATTGGCTTATGGGGGTCTGTATTGACCACCAAGAGTTATGAGGTTAATTATGTGATTTTGGGTTTCTGTATTGACCCCCATGAGTGACAGGGTTAATTAAGTGCTTATGGGGTCTGTATTGACCCCCATGAGTTATTAAGTTCATTCAGTGATCATGGGGGTCTTTATTGATCCCCATGAGTGACAGGGTTAATTAAGTACCTATGAGGTTTGTATTGACCACCATTAGTTATGGGGTTAATTAAGTGATTATGGAGGTCTATATTGACCCCCATGAGTGACTGGGTAAATTAAGTGCTTATGGGGGTCTATATTAACCCCCATAAGTTATGGGGTTAAGTAAGAGATTGTGGGGGTCTGTATTGACCCCCATGAGTGACAGAGTTAATTAATTGCTTATGGGGGTCTGTATTGACCACATGAGTTATGGGGTTAAGTAAGTGCTTATGGGGGTCTGTATTTACCCCCATGAATGACAGGGTTAATTAAGCGCTTATGGGGGTCTGTATTAACCCCCATGAGTTATAGGGTTCATTTTTGGCTTATGGGGATCTGTATTGACCCCCATGAGTTATGGGGTTAATTAAGTGATTATGGAGGTCTGTATTGACGCCTATGAGTGACTGGGTTAATTAAGTGCTTATGGGGGTCTGTATTTAGCCCCATGAGTTATGGGGTTAAGAGATTATGAGGGTCTGTATTGACCCCCATGAGTGACAGTGTTAATTAATTGCTTATGGGAGTCTGTATTGACCCAATGAGTTATGGGGTTAAGTAAGTGCTTATGGGGGTCTATATTTACCCCCATGCATTATAGGGTTAGTTATTTGCTTATGGGGGTCTGTATTGACCACCATGAGTTATGGGGTTAATTAAGTGATTTTGGGTGTCTATATTGACCCCCATGAGTGACAGGGTTAATTAAGTGCTTATGGGGGTCTATATTGACCCCCATAAGTTATAAGGTTAATTCAGTGCTCATGGGGGTCTGTATTGACCCCAATGAGTGACAGGGTTAATTAAGTTCTTATGGGGCTCTGTATTGACCCCCATGAATTATGGGGTTAATTTGTGATTGCCGGCATTATTATTTTTTAGCATGAGTCCTTTCAGGACCTTTACGGTCCTTTAAGGACCCGCAATGCAGCGGGGGTCACGGGGGTGCTGATCGTGGACCCCTGCTGCAAGGGGTTAATGTGGGGGGCTGCGGGGGTCCCTATGGACCCCTGCAGGATGGGGTTAATGTGGGGACACTTCGGGGGTCCCGATGGGGACCCCCAGCATAGAGGGGGGTTAATTTTAGGTGCCGTGGCCGAGACTGTTAATACAGTGCCGCGGGCCCTTTTTATGGAGCCGCAATGCAGGGAATTTAAACGTTTTAAATGCAGCGGGGGCCTGATCGGATACGATTGGGGACCCCCACTGGAAGGGGTTAATGTGGGGGGCTGCAGCAAGGGTTTAATGTGGGTACACTTCAGGGGTCCCGATGGGGACCCCCGCATAAAGGGGGTTAATCTTAGGTGCCGGGGGGTAGTTGGAGTACCCCCCATGACAGGGATTATGTGTGGGACTGCTGCGAGGTCCCGTTTAGGACCCCTGCAGCAATTGATGAAGTGTGGGAGCCTACGAGATCATGTACATTTTTTCCGTGTTGATACGGACAGCCCTGCTGCGTAGCTCACATGTTGCTCGTAGCAGGTCTAATTTATTAGCGCCGTAAATTGAGAAATTTTCAGTACGTAGGATTTAAGTAGAAGCCTCTTATCTACGAGGCTGGAATTTAATAAGGCTGTTAGCCTCTTAAAGCCACCTGCATACGATCTGTGGGTTACAGGCGGAAAAACCCTATGGGATGCCGAAATCTGAACTCTGTTGCCGCAAAACCTTTGATCTGTCAATCCCGTAACTATTACATGCTATTACATTGCTACCAATCCCCAAAGACTCACTGGAGTTCAAACCCGTAACCCGCAAATGGAGGCAAAAATATTATGGGCTCCAAATAGGACCCGCAAAGGGTTTACAGACACTGTAAAAGACAATATAAACACACCAGTGGACTTTAAAATATGGGGAAAGCATGGAAAGACATTACAATTACTTGCACAATAATCCCCAAATAAAAAATAGGCATTTAAAAATGTTTTGCTTCCTTTAGGTACACAAGCCCCTTCCCCACCCCCCCCTTAGCAATCAACAAGGGGACCAGGGCAGCAAACACCACACTAAATTGATGAATAGTCAAGCATAATGGGAGGTCACCAAATGGGAATGGATAAACATCTTGGCACATGGACACCAGCAAAGGCGTGGGACTCTCCAGGATGGGCGTAGTGGAGATGGAGGTGAGTTGGCTGTTGATCCACGTGCCTCTGCACAGCCTCCATGTGTTTTGGGGGTTATAGTGGATTAGTGTGGTGTATGTTCCCCTGGTCACCTTCAGCATTGCTAATTGGTCTTGGTGAAGGGCTTGTGTATTGCAATGAAGTGGTGAGCTATACAATGTAGGGTGACTCTAGGTGGACAGGTCATAGCAGAGAGGTCAGACAAATCACAGTCCACTAGAGAAGGAACTGGCAACCTTCTCCAGTGTCACCTGTCATATTTCTATCAGGCCTCCGGGGACTTTTGATACTCTACAGTATCACTAATTGGACTTTGCATGTGCATTAAACCTTTATTTTGATAATATTTGATATATATATTATTATATGATATCATGCTAATATGACTTTTATTATTGTTAAATGTATTGATCTATTTCAGTTAGGGCTAATTAGTTTACATATATAGGAATGTGACACAAATGTGATGTATGTGGATGTCCCATAACCCCAACCATTGAAAAGACACTTGCACTGTTAGAACGGTATAACAAAGCTATTTAATACACAGAGGACAATCAAAAATGATCAAGACTGTACATAAATTTCATGGCTGTGATGACACTCTAGTAGAAAAATCCTCATACTCACATGCCCCACATTTCCTGCTACCTCTCGCATGAAACCAAGAAAAACAGAGTCCTCTGGTAGTTTTCTCATTATAAGAATTTATTATACAAAAAGATGTGGATTAGTAGCAAACCAACATGGCTGCCACTTACTCACTTACGGAGCTGCAACTGACTGAAATATATCCACACACACACCTGTATATTTCAATCACACTAACTGGAAAGAGTACCAAATGTATATATATATATATATATATATATATATATATATATATATATATATATATATATTTCTCCAACAGCACCTACCAGGGTCACATGTGGTCACTACAAAACTGCAACTGGAATCTAATGGAAAAAAGGATCATCAGAAATCACTCCATTTAATTGAAGAAACCATTAATGTGCATAGCACTTACAACTTGTCTAGATCTGCTCAATGAAACAGATGATTCAACCTCTGGACTGTGAAATCCAATCTAGTTTCACACATACAGTGTAGTGACAAAACAAACAAAAAAAAGACGGAGGAGGATAAAAAAAAAATCAACATGCATGTACAGTACAGTGCTAAATACTGTTACTGTAACAATATACCAACAGGCATCATTTTTTGCAACCTTCTGAACCTGGAAACACTGGAAGCTAAGTACAAACACTCTTTGGAGTGTATTTCTTCCTTTTGTACAAATTATATTGGCTCAACTATCACTTCATTTATTTATTGTTATATTTAACATCTTTGCTTACTTATTGATAATAGAGAGTCTATGGAGAACTATATTGGAGAGCTCTAACTACTGAACAGCAAGTATATTGCTATATGTGTTTTGTTTAGCTCATATCCAATAGTGCCATTGTCCTCTTGCAATACTCCATACTATAGTGGACTTGTAGAGCCTTTGATTTATGTTTGTATTTACTTCCAGTCTATCTAAGTATCTTCCCAGGTATCAGATTTCATTTTTATGTATATCAGTTTTTATATATATATAGATACCACCCTTTTTATACATTGCTGCACTATCCTATGATTATCAATATATCCTGTATCAACAGGAGTACCAGTATATTCTGATTTATGAGGATTTTGCAGCCCAGTCTATGGTATGAATATAGAATATCACTAGATTTCACTACTCATACCTCATATGATTAGAGTATCTATGTGTCATGCTTATATATTTTAATCGGCGTAGTTTCCGGATCAATAGTATCCAATAAAGTTTTTTTCTTTTTAAATAATCTTTTTTGATATATTAAGGGGTGTAAAGCACCCAGGATACTACCAATATAGATCATTATTTTTCTATATTATATTAATATACCAACTCACCTGATTCTCAAGCATTACTAACGATTAGTTAGGTGTCTGGATAATCGGCAATATGGGAGAATACTCATTAATACAGAGAGGACACAAAGGTCAGCAGGCAGATTCAATGTTACTTACATCAGACCAAAGGATCTGTTCTCAGACTGATATTGAGGTCAGGATCACATGTTTCACTAGTGCATATATCAATGCTGGCTGTCATTAACATGCTATTGTGAGACTTTTCAAGTCCACTGCCATGGCAGTATTAGTCTACATTTAAGCTAACAATAATCATGTCTTGGATATCTTGCTACATAATAGCTTTAAGATTGGTGGGGGGAGGTGGCTTTCATTGAAGGAATGTCTACCTGACAGGCACTATACAAACCTTATACCTCATACATTTCCTTCACAATGCTTGCAGATGCAGAAGATGCCTTCATGGACCTGAATTGTATCTAAAACAAAACAAAATAATACAAAAAATAACACCTACAAAATAAAGCCTTAAAAAAATATAGGGACTGTTGCATCTCTTCTCAACAACATTCCTCAGTGACCATCAATTGGTGACATGTCCAACAGAACTCTACATATCCACAGAGAAGAGGATCATGGATCATGTGATGGTAGGTAGTTATCTGCATACAAAATATCACCATCACATAGGCCAAGATCCAAGACTCTGTAGCCAGGCTAGATTAGGTTAACATTGTGACCAATAGATTGTCACTGAGGAGTGCTGTTGAGAGGGCACAAACATCTGCACAGCCCGTAGGTCCTCCTCCGCCTAGGCACAGGGCCCATATCCCTCATGGCTTTGTATCTAAAACAAAACAAAATAATACAAAAAATAACACCTACAAAATAAAGCCTTAAAAAAATATAGGGACTGTTGCATCTCTTCTCAACAACATTCCTCAGTGACCATCAATTGGTGACATGTCCAACAGAACTCTACATATCCACAGAGAAGAGGATCATGGATCATGTGATGGTAGGTAGTTATCTGCATACAAAATATCACCATCATATAGGCCAAGATCCAAGACTCTGTAGCCAGGCTAGATTAGGTTAACATTGTGACCAATAGATTGTCACTGAGGAGTGCTGTTGAGAGGGCACAAACATCTGCACAGCCCGTAGGTCCTCCTCCGCCTAGGCACAGGGCCCATATCCCTCATGGCCGTCTGCCGTCTCCCTGGTGGTGGTGGTGGTAGTGGGGGGTCAGGGTTAGGCAACCCCGTGGGAGGCAGTGGCACCACACAGTGGTCGAGGCATGGTGGGAGGAGAAAAGGGGCCAGGCTGCGGTTGGCCGGGGGAAGCCTATGGGGTCGAGGAGGTGGGGCTGGGGAAAAGGTCCGCCCAATCCTGAACAGCCCGGCCAGGTACGATTCAGTCATTAGATAGTGCCTCCTCTCCTCCCTATTGCGTCTGGCCAGGCTGTGCATGATTGGCGGAGATGCTAGCCTTGGTCCCTTCTGCCGCATGATGGCCTGCATCTCCGCCTGTGCAGCCTGGCCTGATGTTGGTGGTGGAGTCCCCTGGGGCCATGGCAGTGTGTGAATGGGGAGGGTCTGGGGCCCGGCTGAAAGCTGTAGCAAAATGAGCGGTGGTGTTGCTGGGCCCGGTTGTGGTGGTGGCGTCCAGTCCAGTGCACTGCTGTGTTTACTCTTAGTCTTGATCGTTCTTGGCTCCTAACGCTATCTTGATTCTGGCTGTGGTCTGTAACTGCATAGGATGCAGTGGACAAACCAATACATGGACTCTTTATTGGTTGATTACTGTTGTTGTGCCCAGGAATGACAGTGATTTGTCAGCTTCATGGATTTAATGACTCATCCATCTATACCTTGTTAATTCCGCAGAGCAGACATGTCAGTGTCCTTGTTGGTCATCATATACATGTGTAGTGTGTGTGATGTACATGTAGTGGCATGTTGGTGTATGTGATATTCACCTGACATGGAGACTGGGTCCTGCTGGGCCACCGGGCGTGAAGCTCCTGCGGCGGGCACTTTGCTCAGAAGGTCCTTGGCGACCCTCTCCCACTTAATATAGGTCACAGTCACACTGTTGTCCTCCTTGACCATCATCCTCCTCACCTTGGCCCTGATGTCGTCAAAACGCTGCTTGACGGACCTCACAACCCTTGGCTCTGGGCCTACTGCTGTAAACTCAGCCGCCACCTCCCTAGGCCCTGGCCTAACTTCCCTCCCCATGCAAGAATCACGGGGCGGCCATGGATAGCACTAAGGAGGACCACATTCTCCCGGTACGTGTAATTATTGGTCCTGTGCTTGCCCTTAGCCTCTTGCCCTCCCGACTGCGGACAGATATACTTACCTCCCGGACTTGTCCCTGAGGCCTGTCCGTCCCCTGAACTACCACCCCCCTGGGGTCTTCTCCCCCTCTGTCCCTCTCCTAGCTGTTCCTGGTGCTCGGGTTTCCCTGTCATCACCCAGCTCCTTCTCCACCACTAATATCCTTCTCCTCTTCACCACTCCTCTCCTCCTCCTCTCCACCACTCCGCACCTCCTCCTCCTCCTCTCCACCACTCCTCTCCTCCTCCTCCCCACCACCCCTGTCCTCCTCTCAACCACTACTCCCCAGGGCCACCTCGCTCACCTCTCTCTACTACTCGCCTCTCCTCTTCTCCTTCCCACCTCTCCATTCCTCTCCTCTCCTCTCCTCTCTTCTCCCTCCATTATAATTCCTAACAGAAAATAAGGATACATAAAAATAAGTGTAACTGTAGATATTTGAGGTAAAAAAAATTGTGTATTATGTGTAACTAGCAACTTGCCCATCAAAAATGACGGGGCAATAAAATTGTAAGGCAGGTAATGCTGTTTGCCACAGACATTAATTTTTTTTGTGGTCTGAGATCCTTCGGCGCTCATTGCGATGATGTTGGTTGTTGCATTTAGGGGCACTTTTGCTGTTATTGTTTGGTCGGCGCTGATCTGCTGTTTGCGCTTATTGCAAGGCTTTGTGTGCTATGAGCAGTGTTGGCGTTCGTTGTAAATGGCTTTTGTGTTTATTGCTATAGTGTTTTTTTTTGTGTATATGTATTTTTGTATGCTAATTAAATAATTAATAAATTAATAAGTGAATATACTTTACCTATTTGGAAGTAATATATGCAGGAAGCATTGTGCTGAAGAGCTGACAATCTGTTTTGATGTTCCTGCAGCATACAATGTAGGTTTGCACTGTTGTGGAGCTGAGGTGTAAGTGTCAGCAATGTATGTAGTGTAAATAGGCTGCGAGCGCAATGGGAAGCCGTTGTGTTGCTGTGTACTTCCGCATTGTGTAAGTTAGTGTTGTGAAATGGCGGCGAATGTGTATGTGGTACGTGGGTGTGGATGATTTAGCGTCCTTGGTAGAAGTGTATCTTGTACCTCATACCGCTTTTTGGAAAAGTCGTGCGTGCTTGGTGGTGTTTTGCGGCTTTAAGGTCCTGTAGCCTCGATTTTGTTTTTTCCGGCGGCCATTTTTTCTTTTGCTTAGGGAATTTTCGTGTTTCTAAACTCTGGAATTTGGACTTAAATTGAGGTGTAACATCACTTGCAGTGGTCCTGAGTGCCCCCCTCCCTTGCTGTGGGTGAGCTTTTTATGTATTTTTTGTGTGTATTTATTGTGTATTTAATTTTTCAGGTGCACGCAGTTTGGCTGTTAAGGTCGTATTTTTGCAAGTTCCTAATAAAAAAAATTCTAAGTCCCACGCTCGTATTTTTTTATGCTAAGTCCGTAAATTTTAAGTCCTGCGATTCGTATTTCTTTGTGTAAGTCCTAATTTAGTGATTGCGTGTTAGTTCTATTTTGTTAAAGTTCCACTTGTGTGGGTGTTTGTAACCACTTGTGAGGCGCCGTAGAGCCTCCTCCACCACAAATGCGGCCCTTCGGCTCATTGCAGCTGCGAGGGTCTGCATTTGTGGACCAAACTGTGTCCCTCGCTTTGCGAGGGACGCACTTCTCTGAAGCTCGCTTTGCAAGCTTGCAAAGCGTGACGACGATTCGTAGTTTGACAACTATTATATGTGATTAATAACTGTTATGCGATGGGATGTAGGTGATGGAATGGAATTTGTTTGTGTTTTTTAACATATTTAGTAATGACTTAGAAGTAGGATTGGAAAAGTGTCTCCATTTTTGCTGATGACACTAATTTGTGCAAGGTAATTAAATCAGGAAAGGATGTATTTTCCCCAAAAGGATTTGCATAAATTAAAGAAAAGGGGTGACTAAACGACAGATGAGCTTTTATTTGAATTAATGTCAAGATATGAATTATGGAAGGAAAAATAGCCATGCAATGTATCTTAATGGAGTAAATCAGTATCAGTATGATTACCTTATATAAATATATCCAGGGTCTATATAAGGCTTTGTCAAGTGACACCGTAAAGAAAGAAAATGGTTCTTCGCAGTAAGGGTGGTTAAACTGTGGTATTCTCTACCAAAGGAGGTAGTGACAGTGGATTTGATGGATAACTTTAAAAAGGGATTGGGTATTTTTGTAAACAAAAAGGGCATTCAGGGTTATCCTCCATAATTAGAGAGTGTTGATCAAGGGAGGAGTCCAATTGCCAGTATCTGGGATCAGATAATTGGCAAAGTTTCACTTGTTTTTTTTTCTGTTTGACTACCTGGATCAATTAACAATTAATAATTAACCTGAGTACTGCAGATCAGAGGAGATCTTAAAAGGTTGAACTTAATGGACTAAAACTATTTTTTCAACCTCGATTAGAACTTCAAACACAAAATCACTGAAATAGATGTATCAGCATAAACCTCAAACAGAGATGTGAACGACTAAGCAGTCAAAGGGTTAAGTAACTATGTGAAACAATGTTGCATATAATTACTTTATCAAAGTGCATACATGTGAGCTATAGTGATGTCGCGAACCTAAAATTTTCGGTTCGCGAACCGCGAACGCAAACCGCCGCAAATCTTCGCGAACCGGCGAACATCGGCGAACCGCCATAGACTTCAATGGGCAGGCTAATTTTAAAACCCATAGGCACTCTTTCTGGCCACAATAGTGATGGGAAAGTTGTTTCAACGGGACTAACACCTGGACTGTGGCATGCCGGATGGGGATCCATGGCAAAACTCCCATGGAAAATTACATAGTTTATGCAGAGTCTGGTTTTAAGCCATAAAGGGCATAAATTACCTAACATTCCTAAATTGTTTGGAATAACGTGCTTTAAAACATCAGGTATGATGTTGTATCGATCAGGTAGTGTAAGCGTTAGGCCCGCTTCACAGTGACAGACCAAACTCCCCGTTTAACGCACCGCAAACAACCACAAACAGTCCATTTGCACAACCGCAAACTCCCCATTTGCACAAGGTTGGATACCAAGCTAGACATGTCCCGTTCCTTGTCCTCACTGATGTCATTGAAGGTCTCTTCCTCCACCCAGCCACCAAGGGTCCCCGAAAGGTGACAACAAGCCCCCTGGGACGCCTGCTGTGTTTGGTCTTCCACCTCCTCAAAGCCACCTTCCTCCTCTGACTCCTCTTCTTCAGACTCCTCTCACTGCATTGCCTCTCTCTGCATTATTATAAGGTGTGTTAAGTAGTACTACTCTTATCAGTTTAAAACCTGTTACAGCACATATCAGGGGGCATGTATAAGGCCTGGATTTTTAGAACCAAGAGATGGAGAAAGATGCTTTGTTGGTTGTATCACTTTAATTTTGGGGCACGGCACGTGCAGTCAAAGGTGCCACCAGATAGGAGTGACGTGTTTGTAAGTACTACTCTTATCAGTTTAATACTTGTTACGTCACCTATCAGGGGGCGTGTATAAGGCCTGGATTTTTAGAACCAGGAGATGGAAAAAGATGCTTTGTTGGTCGTATCCCTTCAATTTTGGGGCACGGCACGTGCAGTCAAAGGTGCCACCAGATAGGAGTGACGTGTTTGTAAGTACTACTCTTATCAGTTTAATACTTGTTACGTCACCTATCAGGGGGCGTGTATAAGGCCTGGATTTTTAGAACCAGGAGATGGAAAAAGATGCTTTGTTGGTTGTATCACTTCAATTTTGGGGCACGGCACGTGCAGTCAAAGGTGCCACCAGATAGGAGTGACGTGTTTGTAAGTACTACTCTTATCAGTTTAATACTTGTTACGTTACCTATCAGGGGGCGTGTATAAGGCCTGGATTTTTAGAACCAGGAGATGGAAAAAGATGCTTTGTTGGTCGTATCACTTCAATTTTGGGGCACGGCACGTGCAGTCAAAGGTGCCACCAGATAGGAGTGACGTGTTTGTAAGTAATACTCTTATCAGTTTAATACTTGTTACGTCACCTATCAGGGGGCGTGTATAAGGCCTGGATTTTTAGAACCAGGAGATGGAAAAAGATGCTTTGTTGGTCATATCACTTCAGTTTTGGGGCACGGCACGTGCAGTCAAAGGTGCCACCAGATAGGAGTGACGTGTTAGTAAGTACTACTCTTATCAGTTTAATACTTGTTACGTTACCTATCAGGGGGCGTGTATAAGGCCTGGATTTTTAGAACCAGGAGATGGAAAAAGATGCTTTGTTGGTCATATCACTTCAATTTTGGGGCACGGCATGTGCAGTCAAAGGTGCCACCAGATAGGAGTGACGTGTTTGTAAGTACTACTCTTATCAGTTTAATACTTGTTACGTCACCTATCAGGGGGCGTGTATAAGGCCTGGATTTTTAGAACCAGGAGATGGAAAAAGATGCTTTGTTGGTCGTATCACTTAAATTTTGGGGCACTTTGTGACATTAGCTTCTTACGCTCAAACATGTCCTTTACAGGCACCTGACTATGGGCAGATGAGCAGGAACTGCTCAAGGCGAGAGACGGAGTGGCGGATGGTTGAGAGGGGGCAAGGAGGACAGCAGTGGTTGATGTGGCTTATGATGCTGCACCAGGAGGAGGATGGCGGCTTTGAGTTTGTGTGCTGCTTGTACTCATGTGTTGGTCTGGAGTCACCCAAACATTAGGTCTCAACCTGTAGAGGATAAGGGAACCAGGCTACTCTAGACCTCATTCATCATTACAGGTTTTGACAGATCGGTACTATGCGTCCAAGCTACTGTGACAACAGATATGAGTGGCACTGTGCACTTGCAGAAGTTGGTAGAGTAGACGCTGTAGGTCTGACACACACGCTTGCAGACAACTAACTGCTATGGAATCTATTACAGTAGAATTTTTTGTTTTGTTTTAAATGTACACTACTGTTACACCAGATATGAGTGGTGTGTTAAGTACTACTACTCCTATCAGTTTAATCCCTGTTATGTGCCTTTTTTGGGGGTTTGGTTGTTGAAGCCACAGTGCAGCACCAGAGGCCAGAAAAATTAGGCATGTACACATGCCTGAAAAATTAGGTATTGTTGATCTTGCAGTGAGCAGATAAGAAGGTAGGCCTGATTCAACGCCCCATCCCTGCATATCCACACTGAGAGATTGAGGGGGCGACCCTTACAAGGCCACAGGCCGGAGATATAAATGGGGGCCATCCCAAATAAGCACACAAGCGGGGACAAAGGTAGTGAAGGGGACATAGAGGCCCATGGACTGACGGTCGCCATCTTGGCAGGAAAAGGGCCCAGCAATTAAGCCAAACTGACCCAGCACAGGCAGCTACTTGAGTCAAACGCTGTACAATTACACCTTAATAAAGCTAAAACATGCAGCAGCAGGGATTCTAAATGGCCACACAGGGACAAGGAGGCTAACAGCCCCCACAGTCTCTGCACCACTCTTTTGAACAGATAACCCAAGGGGCTAACCAGGGACCTTGCCCACAAAAAAAAAGTAGAATTTTATTGGAGGAATTATTAGTGTCTTTACCCCCCAAGAGAGGACATAATATACGGTATCTTTAGACTACCTGATGGCCAAACCTCCTTTAGCCCCAATGCTATCCAAGAAACATTTCAAAACTTCGATCAGACCATATATTCATCCCAATCCCGCTGCAGCGGATCTGACATAGAGTCCTTCCTACTACAGCAAGAAGTCCACAAAATACCTGTACCTCAATTGGACAGCTTGAACCTAGACATATCCCAAGAGGAAGTTAAATCTACAATCCAAGATCTTAAATCTGGCAAGTCCCCAGGGCCAGACGGTTTTACTCATCTGTACTATAAGAAATTTTAGCCCTTGCTTACCCCCGCACCTAACATCTTTGTTTAACGCTATACTAAATGGAGAACCTATGCCCCCTTAATTGAATCAGGCCGACCTCATAGTCTTTCCAAAAGAGGGTAGGGACCCGAATCTCAAACTGTATTACAAGGCAGCGCAGCTGGCTTTCATTCCTCTGGCGCATTCTCCAAAACACATCAGCCGCTCTGGGTATTTATGGAAAATGTAAGCATGTCACCTTATACATGGGATACAGTAATATGGATGGTGTCAGAAGAGTGGGATACAGAGATCGAAGTACGACGGAGTGGGTGAGTAGAGTGAATTGAGTCTATTTGCACCTTCCTTTGCTCCCACTCTCGTCGTCCTTTGTAAACTGTATATAAGTATATAAGTTGGGCACACATTCCCTGCGGTAGGGAGAATTAAGAATTAAGTCTTTGGTAGACTGTAGGTATAATCCCTAAAGGTAGGGAGACTCTCTAAGGAAGAGAGTGTAAAATTAGGCCTCTGGAAGGCCATATATATATCAAGGATATATATATATATATATATATTATTCCTAAAGTGGGAATAGAAAGGATAAAATTGATATAAATATATACTTGACGGCTTGGTTTACAGTGCCCAAAATCCGCTTTTGCTTGCTCATTAATTTTGCTTTATTGCTATGCTGTTTAAGATAAGAAATGTTTTGTTATTCTGTGTAAAAATCAGGAAGTAAGTATAGCTCTGGACACTGTAAGACGCACCGTCTCTGTGTCTAGGTGCAACCCGTTAACTCGAGAATATCTTTCGGTACTGTCCAAGCTATTTCAGCTCAGTACAGACGAATCCTGTTCTCGGATTAAAAAAACGTGATAGCAAATAAGGTTACGTTGTCTATTGAGACAACCACCTAAAGTATTTTTTAGAAGGATAGTTGTAAATGGTTACTTCCCAGTCTAAACCTCCCAAAGCTGTCATATGTAATTATATACACAGCGTAACATCAGGTCCCGTGAAAGAGCAAATGAGATAAGAACACAGAAATATAAAGGAACTTTTTCTTCTCTTTACATACATTTATATAATATTCTGATTGCTTTTGTTTATAAAGTAGATGGATTGTCTTGTGTTTTGCTGCAAATAAATTTGTGTTTGCTGTACTTTCTTTTCTTTGCAATACAATTGAGAAATGCAGGTTAGAGAATTTTTGTATGTGTCTTTAAGGCTGTGTCCACCACTGAAATATATTTCTAAAGCCGGCATATATGTAAAAAAAGGAAATCTTTTTCCAGAAATATGTAACAGTGGAGGATTTATGGTCTATCTTGTTTGTAAGTGTAAGACAGTGTGTTTATTCTATTTTAAAGCTTGCTAACACTTATCTCCGAGTCCCGAAGAAAAAAAAAAAAAAAAAAAAAAAAAGGCTGTGAATTTCTGTCTTCTTGCAGAAAATTCTTAAGGTCGTATTTAGTTTGTATAAGAAAACTGTCATGTGTATGGAATGTTGTTGAACTTTTTAAGGTGGATTTCAGTATTGGTAGTTACATGTTTGTGGAGATGTCTCAGGAAGAAGTGGAGTGTTAGTTGGGAATTATTGTAAGTTAAGTATGGGACTGAAGCGAATAGTTCCTAGAATGATATAGTAAGTGATTTGGAAGAGAGATTTTGTATGTGAATTTGATCCAAAATGGAGTTTGTTTTTGAATAGATTGCAAATAGAAATACGGAAAGAGAAAACAGGCAGCCCTTAACGCCCGAATTAATCCTTCTACATATATGATGTATCTGAAGTGAATGTGTCAAGGACACCATGAATAAGACCTCTTATACAGACTTTTAGACTCTGATACAGAGTCAGGATGGAATTGGGCTAACGTCCCTTCCATTACGTGACAATGACTTTAGATTTGTCCAGGATTTAAGGGCAATTAATTACTTAGTCATCCCAATTGCCCCGATTGTCCCTGATATCACTGCTCTCATTACGGCCATTACCCATGACGCCACTATATTTATTATTATTGATTTATCAAACGCATTATTTTTGGTCCCATTGGACCTTGAGACACAACTACTTATGGTTTTCACTTTTTGATGGGTGCCATATAATATGGGCCCGTCTTCCCCTAAGGCTACGTGGATTCACCAGCTGCTTACTCACTGGTGCTCCAATGCCTTGCGGTCATGGACCCGTGTCATGGTTCTGTCCCCATTCAGTACGTCAAAAGGACCTACTGTTTGGTATGTACTCCTAACGGGGAAGCCAAAAAGACAGGATTCACTCAGTCTGCTACAGCACCTAGCAGCTGAAGGTCACAAGGTAACTAAAAACAAAATACAAATGGGGCAACACATGTTTATGATTAATTATTGCAGGCAATGGATCCTTGAATGCTCACACTATGACTCCATTTTACGTACGGCTGCTAAGGGGGACAGCCCAGAGCATATTCAGTGGACTCCAGACATGACTAAAGCTTTTGTGACCTTAAAAGTTAGCATTATGCAGGCTCCCATTTTAGGACTACCTGATTATTGTAAACTTTTTCATTTGTATGCAAGGGACAACTGTAAAACCATGGCCGCGGTCTGTGCCCAAGATCACGGAGGTAGTATGTGTCCCGTTGCATTATTTTCCAAAGTAGTATCTACTCCGGTCCAGGGGATGCTGGCGTGTCTCCAAACTTTTTGGCTCCTTGTGATGTGGCTGTACAGAAAGCACCCCCCTCCTTTCTGCCCCCCCTTTCCCCCGCTCAAGAGCAGGGACAGAGAGAAGCTGCAGCTGCAACCCAAACCCCCCCCCTGCTGCATCCAGTAGTACACACTGAAAACTAAACTAGTAATAACTAATAAAACATAGCAAGTACAAGAATTGCAATGATTTTATATCTAGAGGTAATGCTTTAGCTGACCGGGTAGCAACAGTTGCAAGTGTCATTTTTGCATCAGAATCTTAAAATCACACTGCCAGACATACATACAAAGATATATACAGTGTCTACAGAATAACTCTACAGTACCTAACAAAGCATTACATGATCATTTGCCTCCACCCACAGCTTCATTCACCCATTTACAAATTGATTTTACTCATATCCCAGACAGGATCAAAGCAATTGTACCTGTTGGTGATAGTAGACCAGTTCTCACGGTGGCCTGAGGCCTTTGTAACACCCAGAGAGGATGCTAAGACGGTAGCTAAAATATTAACTACCGAGGTAATACTGAGATATGGATGCCCATTGCAAATTAATTCTGATAATGGACCAGCCTTTATTAGTGCGGTAATTAAGGAACTGGTACAATGGCTACAGATAACCTGGAAATTCCATATCCCTTACCATCCTCAAAGTTCAGGCATAGTGGAAAGAATGAACCGCACTATTAAGGAGAAACTTACAAAGGCCACTGCAGGTACATGGGTGAACTGGCAGAAATACTTATCTGCCATTCTAGCAGAAATTAAGATGACTCCTAATAAGTCTACTAAATTGTCCCCTTTTTGAGATTCTAATGGGAAGACTATTTCCAACTCCTTGGGTAAAAGGCCCACTTGTAATTATGTCTGGTGATCTTGATCTTATAAGAGAACAATATGTGCAACAATTGATTGATAAATTGAATGGCATCTATGGTGATGTGTCTTCTCGCTTTTCTTTACTCTCACAGAAACCAACACATCCGTTCCAGCCAGTTGACCTCGTCTGTGTCCGACAACTGAACAGAGCAAAGAAGGGAGGCTTCCCATTCGGACCACCGACTACCGATGTAGCAGTAACCAGGACTGCCGTCCTCACTGACTCACAGGACATCTGGATCCACGCATCACGTCTGAAGCTGTGTCCAAAGAGGGGTGAAGCAGGTGACAAAGTCCCCGTGGAAGCGATTGAAGACAGCGATAATGAAAATGTCAAACCTACTTCTGCATCCACAGAATGCATGGAAGAACTTTCTCCTGTTGATGTGCATTATGCTCCTGATTTATTTGCCCTTATGGACATTTCTTAATTGTCATTATGACCCAGACGAACTGGGACCATTAAAGTCTGTTTGTGGTAAACACAATAACACTCACACCAATACTAGTTCACCTCATAGGCACAAGAGATCCACACGTGATAACACAATTGTACAAAATCATTACTGTGAAAGTAATACATTACAAGGATATGATCACTCCTTTAAAATTTCCAATTGCTGGGTATGTGCACACGTCTCTACACATGGGGAAATGGGTATGCCTCTATTTGGCCTTCCAGCAGAAAACTTCACTCAAAGCCACATATATTACAATGGCAGTACACAACCCGCAAATGGAATTTCTTTACTTATGTACAATCAGCCACAACACTTAACTCTATATGGATGCAACACCTCTTACACACGTATTTCCCATCAAAATATAATAAGAGTGTATAATTTATGTTAACTCACACTAACCCAGGGTATACCTGTTTTAGGGCCCTAGGAAAATGTAAATCTGTTGGTTGGTCCACTTGCTCCAATACCACGCTTATTTTTATAGGACCTCCTCCCTTTCTGTTCCTGTACAAGAGTTGTTCACCTTGGAGCTGTAGAGGTCCCGGATGTCCCTACTTATTTTCCTTTTTTTTACATATATATCAATTAATGGTACTGGTTGTAGCAACAGTAATGGGTCCGTGTCTAATCTCTTCCACCTTATGCCGCCTTCTCCAGCCATGAATGTATACTTTATCTGTGGCAGGTACGCCTATCGACGGCTGCCCCCTAATTGGGTGGGCAGTTGTTATTTAGGTCAAGTAATCCCATATATATACACAAACCCAACACTTCCACAAGGCTGCATCAGAACCATGATGGATATAGAGCAGAAGTGCGGGTGGAAAATATTTTTAGACACCCTAGGTATAACCTTCCCACATGCAGGCGTAGAGAGACTACAGGTAGAACTATCCATCCTTTCTCTACTAGTACAGAGGGCCTTGATTAACTCTGCTGAAGCAATTGGGAAACTAAACTAGGAGCAGGTGCAACTTTAGAATGGTCACTTTGTAGAATAAAATGGCTTTAGATTATGTTTTAGCTTCCAAAGGCGGTGTGTGTGCTTTAATAGGTAAAGAATGTTGTTCTTATATTGATGATAATTCTGTTTACTGTCATTACTTGTATTCCTTTGTGCTTTTATTACATACTGCAAGGCTTTATTCCTAAGAATTTCCAGCTAAATACTGTGACTTAACACCACCCGGTCACAGGTATATCTCATGTACTGATACCCTGGAGGGTCTATCACCTTGCAGTGTCTCAGTTCGCTTCCTATCATATATATACACCACTGCTTACATCCCAAATAAAGATCACGTTGTGATCTAAGAGGGGAAATGAAGGGGTTAACATATTCTGCCAATGAAGGGGTTAACATATTTTGCTGACACATAGCCTAACCATAATATCATGTGCCTATCCTTGAGATGTTTGTCGACCTTACTAAAACACAAAACATTTCTAGTTGTTCTAAGAAACAGAAAACACCTGATTATATGTCCTTGTACCGACTAACGTGAACTGTGAAAATCGCTCTAATATCCGCCTTCTTTTGCAAGTATAAAGTCTATGCAATGACGTAGCAATAAACGGAATTAGTACTGAGACTGATTGTGTGTGTGTCTTACATCCAGTACGAGTTCTACAGAATTCTGGTTGGGCCTGTGTTTCCAAGCTGCCAACTACTGATTAGGAAGCCCCAACAATGGATTCCAGGCCTGTATATTTTTTTGAGAAACTTGAAAAACCCATTGATTAAGCACTCATTAAAAATATGGACGGAGATGAACTGGACACAAAAACTGGACACTCGGGTATCAGATCTTACCCCTATCGTACCCAATCCCCACTTTAAGATACATCTTCCGGAAAGCTCTCTCAGTTGGTGGAAGTCTCAGAACCTAATAAGGGTTGGTCCATGGTGGCATGACGACAAAATAATGACCTTTGAGTGGGTGAGAGATAGATACAATTTACCCCTGGCTGAACACTATAATTTTTGCAGGATACATCATTTTATATATACGATAAGTGGAAGGGGAACCCCCCAAAGAAACACCTGGCAACTCAAAAAATGTAGGGATTCCCCCTTTCAGCCTGGTATTATTAGCCTCATGTATGAACTATTTAATGAAAACTCATGGGCAAACAAACCAGACTATACCAAAGCCTGGGAGAGGGATTTGGGCACCGAGTTGGCAGATATAACATGGGATAAAAGTTGGCAAGGCTTAAGTAGGGGATCTTTAAATTATAGTCTGCTTGAGACTTCAATAAAGGTCCTACACAGGACATATATTACTCCTTTTAAGCTAATAAATGGGATCAAAAACGGAGCAGCTCATGTTTTAGGAACAGTGGTAATGAGGCTACATTTATTCATGTCTGGTGGGAGTGTTCGGCAGTCATAAGACTATGGGAAGAAACATGCTTACTAGCTTCTAAAATGTTTAAGATTGACCTAATAAAATATTTTTTGAAAGAAAAAATACACATAGCTAGTAGTTGGAAAACCCCAAATTAAAACTTTCAGGAATTAATAAAAAAAATCAACTATTTACTGCTCAACGAGAGATTTAACCATGTAGTCTTGGATAGAATCACCCAGTTCCAGACAATTTGGGATCCCTGGATAACATCCCCATTTAGTGCCCCCCTAATATAATAAAACATTTGTTAATGGTTGAAGCGACTCGGGGGGAGGGACCGGAGTGGGGGAGCCCTGGACGAGACCCTTCAGAAGCAACCGGCGGCAAAATCATCCGAGGAAAGGAGAGGTCGCCTACTGAAGCCTGCCCTAGGGTAACCCAAGGGCGATTGAGCAGGTTAGATATTGTAAATAATAAGCTACTGCTGGAGTGATGATAGATAATAGGACTTTACTATTGTCTGTTTTACCATGTCTTAGGTTTCTCTTAAAAATTGCAATCACAGTAAAAAAAAAGAAAATGTATTAACCAAAAAAGTAAAAAAAAAAAGGCCTAGCCACCTAATTTTAACAAAATGTCTTCATTGTAAATATGTATTTTTGCACAACTGTTGTGTTATGCAAGACTGTTCAATATGCTTTATTTTCCATTACAATGCGTATGCCTTCTGGCATAAAAATTTAAATTAAAAAATTAGATATTGTTGCCAGAAAAATTGATCTTTGTTCCCCAGGCAGAAAGTGCCATAAAACATTGCCTCTTCTTGAACCCTAGTTGGTGGCGGATAATTCACGCAAGTCATCCGGCATTCACAGATAACATACAGCAGCGTGTGGACCATTTATAGCCGAAGGCAGCTCATCTCATCAGGCCTTTTTCAGTCGAATGTATCGCCCAGTGTCAGTCCCTTCGGGATCCATCCCTCATTCATATAAAGGTGAGGCAATCTAGACTTTTTTGCCCTAGGCGACTTCTCTTCTCGGTGACAAAACCTCCTGCTGCACTGAAGGTCCTTTCTGACAGGACACTTGAAGCGGGGCAGGCCAGAAGTTCAATTGCAAATTGGGATAGCTCAGGCCACAGGTCTAGCCTGCATACCCAGTAGTCAAGGGGTTCATCGCTCATCAGAGTGTCGATATCTGCAGTTAAGGCGAGGTAGTCTGCTACACGTCGGTCAAGTCGTTCTCTGAGGGTGGATCCCGAAGGGCTGATGCGATGCGTAGGACTGAAAAAGGTCTGCATGTCCTCCATCAACAACACGTCTTTTAAACGTCCTGTCCTTGCCGGCGTGGTCGTGGGAGGTGGATTACTTTTACCTCTTCCCCTGTTATATTGCCCTTGTGCTGTGACATCACCCTTATATGCTGTGTAAAGCATACTTGTTAATTTGTTTTGGACCTGCTGCATCCTTTCTGACTTGCGGTAATTTGGTAACAAATCAGGCACTTTCTGCTTATACCGGGGGTCTAGTAGCGTGCACACCCAGTACAGGTCCTGCGACAGGCACGACAGCATGAAAGACCCCATTTGCACAAGGTTGGATGCCGAGCTAGTCATGTCCCGTTCCTCGTCCTCAGTGATCTCGCTGAAGATATGTTCTTCCCCCCAGCCACGTACAACACCACGGGTACCAGATAGGTGACAACGAGCACCCTGGGATGCCTGTTGTGATTGGTCTTCCTCCTCCCCCTCAAAGCCACATTCCTCCTCTGACTCCTCTTCCTCACAATCCTCTTCCAGCGTTGCCGCAGGTCCAGCAAGCGATGCTGATAAGGCTGTTTCTGGTGGTGATGGTGACCACAACTCTTCCTCTTCCTCGTCACGCTCATCTACGGCCTGATCCAGCACTCTTCGCAGGGCACGCTCCAGGAATAAAACAAATGGTATGATGTTGCTGATGGTGCCTTCGGTGCGACTGACAAGGTTTGTCACCTCCTCAAAAGGACGCATGAGCCTACAGGCATTGCGCAAGAGCGTCCAGTAACATGGCAAAAAAATCCCCAGCTCCGCAGAGGCTGTCCTAGCACCCCGGTCATACAAATACTCGTTAATGGCTTTTTCTTGTTGGAGCAGGCGGTCGAACATTAGGAGTGTTGAATTCCAACGTGTGGGGCTGTCACAAATCAAGCGCCTCACTGGCATGTTGTTTCGCCGCTGGATATCTGAAAAGTGCGCCATGGCCGTGTAGGAACGCCTGAAATGGCCACACACGTTTCTGGCCTGCTTCAGGACGTCCTGTAAGCCTGGATACTTATGGACAAAGCGTTGTACGATCAGATTACACACATGTGCCATGCACGGCACATGCGTCAACTTGCCCAAATTCAATGCCGCCAACAAATTTCTTCCGTTGTCACAAACCACTTTGCCAATCTCTAGTTGGTGCGGAGTCAGCCATTGATCCACCTGTGCGTTCAGGGCGGACAGGAGTGCTGGCCCGGTGTGACTCTCTGCTTTGAGGCAAGTCAACCCCAAGACGGCATGACACTGCTGTATCCGGGATGTGGAATAGTATCTGGGGAGCTAGGGGGGTGCCGTTGATGTGGAGCAAGACGCAGCAGCAGAAGAGGACACAGCTGAGGAGGTTATGAAAGAGGATGGAGTAGGAGGAGTAGAGGAGGTGGCAGCAGGCCTGCCTGCAAGTCGTGGCGGTGTCACCAACTCCTCTGCAGAGCCACGCATTCCATGCTTGGCAGGCGTCAGCAGGTTTGCCCAATGGGCAGTGTAGGTGATATACCTGCCCTGACCATGCTTTGCAGACCAGGTATCAGTGGTCAGATGGACTCTTGCCCCAACACTGTGTGCCAGAGATGCCATTACTTCCTTTTGCACAATTGAGTACAGGTTGGGGATTGCCTTTTGGGCAAAAAAATTTCGGCCGGGTACCTTCCACTGCGGTATCCCAATCGCTAAAAACTTTTTGAACGCCTCAGACTCCAACAGCTTGTATGGTAAAAGCTGGCGGGCCAAGAGTTCAGACAAGCCAGCTGTCAGACGCCGGGTAAGGGGGTGACTTTGTGGCATTGGCTTCTTACGCTCAAACATGCCCTTGACAGACACCTGACTGTGGGGAGATGAGCAGGAACAGCAAGAGGCGAGAGACGGAGTGGTGGAGAGTTGAGAGGGGGCAAGGAGGACAGCAGTGGTTGATGTGGATGAAGATGCTGGACCAGGAGGAGGATTGCGGCTTTGAGTTTGTGTGCTGCTTGTACTCATGTGTTGATCCCATTGGCGTTTGTGATGTGACATCATGTGCCTTCGCAAAGCAGTTGTACCAAAGTGGGTGTTGGACTTCCCACGAATCAGTTTCTTTTGGCACAGGTTGCAAATGGCATCGCTGTTGTCAGAGGCAGACACACAAAAAAAATGCCACACTGCTGAGCTCGGCGGTGACGGCATTCTGGTGGTGGCAACAGCATGCGTTGATTGGCGTGCTGTCTGGCTGACCCTGGGTGCTGATGCATGCTGTCTGACTGTGCCACTAGCTCTTTGCGATGACCTCCCTCTACTTCCAACTCGTCTCCTCCTCCTCTCTGTCTCCCCATCTGAACTTTCCCCCTGTTCTTCTTCTCTTCTAGCAGGCACCCACGTGACATCCACGGATGCATCGTCATCATCATCACCCGCCTCACTTGTATATGACAACTGAACAAAGGAAGCAGCAGCGGGTACATCATCATCATCATCATCATCACATCGTACGTACATGTGTGTAATGCTGCCTGACTGAGACATATCCCTGTTATCTACATTCTCTGGCAATAATGGTTGCGCATCACTCATTTCTTCAAACTGATGTGTAAATAACTCTTCTGACTGATCAATTGAATTGGCTGTGGTACTAGTGTTGGTGGTGGCGGCAGGCGGGTGAGTGGTAACTTGAGAGGTGCCCGAAGCTAAGCTGGAGGAGGATGGTGCGTCAATGTTCCAAGCGGAAGCTGTAGAAGATTGGGTGTCCTGTGTTAGCCAGTCAACTACGTCCTCTGAACTTTTCAAGTTCAGGGTAACTGACCTCTGAACACTGGGCATTATTGTAGGGCCAAAGGGAATCACAGCACCACGACCACGACGGCCTCTGCGGGGTGTCCTGCCTCTGCCTGTCATTTCTTTTTTAAATGTGGACTGTTGGTACCCCAAGTAGACTGGATTGGTTGAACTTGGCACAGTGTATTTTAAAATTATGAGAAAAACTGTTCTGTAAACTAAAGAAAAATCATTTTAGGAGGGTAAGAGATAAAGAAACCGGATGGGGGGATACCGAGCAGAGCACACCATCTAAAGCCCACTGGGAGACAAACTCATCCATTCCCCCAGTGGACAAAGCCAGGTGGTACTCTGCCCGGATACGGGAGCGCACCAGCACCCGGAACATGGCCTCAGGTGACAAGGGAACCCCCCCTATCAAACACTGCTTCCTGGACTTATATATAGCCAACTTGGCTAATGCCAGGAGCAGGTTGACGAGGAGGTCCCTGGCCTTATTGCCCCGGGACACTAGGCGCCCAAAAATAAAAATGTGAGGGGAGAAATGCAGCCAGAACTGCAGGAGGAGGCCCCTCAAGAGTGACAAGAGGGGCTGCAGTCTGGCGCAACTAAAATAAATATGATACACGGACTCTCCCTTGCCACAGAATGGACAAGTGGAGGGAGAGTCCGTGAATTTAGCTAAGTACTCTCCCGTGCTCAGTGCACCATGGAGCACTCTCCAACTCAAGTCCCCGGTGGGTCGTGGAACTAAATCAGAATAAAGTTCCCTCCACCGGGGCCTCTTGCCCTCGTCAGCTGGTAGGACCCGCCTCCAGATGGTATCGGGACGGGTCACGAGGGCAAGGAAGTGCACTGTATGGAGCACGAGAGAATATAAGCTCTTCCTCGGCATGGCCGCGAAAGCATGCCGAGGGTATGTCCCTCAACCTTTGAGAGGTTGGGGACAGGAGGAGCCTGAGGGGAAACACGGGGCTTGTGTCCAATGCAAACAGCCGGAGCAGGGGTGTTGAAAGGTGCATGTGGCACTCCGGCCTGCAAAGCCCCCGCGAAGGAAGGTGCGCGAGTCGGGGGAGATGGCATCCCTAATCTCCTGGAGCAAGCGCCCTGAGACTTTGGGAGTCACATATCCCAAACGGAGCGCAAGCTCCTGGGGTGACACCCAATCAGAACCCCCGTATTCCAAGAGATCCCCGACTCGGGTCATCCGTGCATGACTAAGGCGGCGGATGATACTGGGGGACTGTAACATTGGAGCCCCCACTGCTGGATTAAATAGCAGGGGCTCCGTGAATATTTCATCCCCCAAAGGCACGCCCTGCCTGGTCACGGAGACCATGCTCCAGGCCTTGAGGGTTTCCTGGTAGTATGCCGGCAACACAGAGAGGTCTCTCCCAAACCCCTCGGGCCTGATCAGAAATAATTGCCTGTCATACCCCAGGTTGCGCAACTGGCGAAAAAAGCTGGATGCCAGTGCGCACCACTGCGGAGAGGGATCTGCATATAGGTATCTCTGCAGGTACTGAAGGCGGAAGGTGGACAACTGGGAGCACACACAAACTACTCCCTGTCCACCCTCCACCAAAGGCAGACTTGCCACCCCTGCAGAGACCCAATGCCTTCCCATCCAGAGGAAATCTAACAAACTCCTCTGGATATTGGTGACAAACTCGGGGGTCGGACTCAGACAAATCAGCCGGTGCCAGATCTGAGAAGCCACCAGCTGATTCACCACTAGAGTCCGCCCCCTAAGGGAAAGCATTTTTGCTAGACCCCTCCATCGTTCCAGACGAGAGAGGACACTGCCCTCTAACTCCCTCCAGTTGTCTGGGACGGAAGCGTCCACAGCGGACAGGTAGACCCCCAGATATTTAATGACATCTGCCTCCCACGTGATGTCACGAAACGTGGGAGGCAAAGAGTCTACCTGTAAATTACCCTCTAAAAGGCCTGTGCATTTGGACCAGTTGATCTGAGCGGAGGAGGCAGCTGAATATACCTCCTGGCACTGTTTTGCCAGCTCAAGATCAACTGGATCCTGGGCCACGAGGAGCACATCGTCAGCATAAGCTGAAAGGACAATCCGCATGTCTGGATCTTTTAGCACCAGCCCTGTGAGCCTTTTCCTCAGTAGGCAGAGGAAAGGCTCAATGGCCAGTGCATATAACTGTCCAGACAAGGGACATCCTTGACGCACCCCTCGTCCAAATACCAAAGGTGCTGTTAGGGACCAATTGATTTTAAGTAAACACTCTGCAGAGGCGTACAGCGTTCTTATAAAGCCCACAAACTGTGGGCCAAAGCCGTACGCTTGCAGAGTGGCTATGAGGTAACCATGGTCCACCCTGTCAAACGCCTTCTCTTGATCTAAAGAGAGAAAGGCGAGTGACAGACCAGTCCTGCGAGAATAATGCAATAGATCCCGGACCAGAAAGATACTATCAAAGATAGTCCGGCCCGGGATCGCATAGGGACTGGTCAGGGTGAACCAATTCTGCCAGCACAGACCCAAGTCTAAGCGAGATGGCTTTAGCTACAATCTTGTAGTCCGTCTGAGCAGAGAGACCGGTCGCCAGTTCTTAATAAGCCGGAGATCCCCCTTTTTGGGCAGCAGGGCAAGTACTGCCCTGCGACAAGACAGGGGCATCTCCCCGGTCTCCAGGGCTCCCCAAGGACCAGATGGAAATCAGGTCCCAGAGTCTCCCAGAAAAATTGGAAAAACTCTACAGTCAGTCCGTCCAGTCCTGGAGACTTCTCACAGGACATGGCACGGAGGGCTTCAGAGAGCTCTTGAAAAGATAGTGGTATATCAAGCCGCTCTCTTACACCCTCACTGACTGTGGGGAGCCCCCTCCCATAGCACCCTGCAGGCGTCTGGAGAAATGGGATCCGGAGAGTAAAGATCTTTATAAAAGTTCCGGACTCTATCCCGGATACTCTCCGGATCTGTAAGGGAGGCACCGTCTTCATCTAGAAGACAGGTGATGTGCCTACTGTTACCCCCCTTTTTCTCCAGTGAGTAGAAGAGGCGCGAGCCGCGGTCTAGATCTTTGAGAAAACCTAAGCGGCCTGCGCACGTATGCCCCCTTGGCCTGGTGTCGTTCCAGGTCACAGAGGACACCCTTCCTCTCTACATACTCGCTCTGCAGGGATTGGTCCCTACAAGTGAACAGCCTCTGCTCCAGATGGAGTACCTCCCCCCGGAGTGACTCCAACTCAGCTTCGCGCTGCCCCACTCGCACCCTTGGTATATTCCTGACACAGAAGTCGCAAATGAACCTTGCCCACGTCCCACCACAGTTTTAACGTGGCAAAGTCTCCCTTGCAACCCCTCCAGTCCGTCCAAAACTCCCGGATCAATGTCACGAGCCCCTGGTCCTTCAACAAAGCATTGTTGAAGTGCCAATAGGCGGCTCGTGGCGCTGTTGGCGTTAGCGCCACCGTCACAGACACACAGTTGTGGTCTGTGAACGGAGCCAGCCTAATGGCACAAGAACCGACTCGTGACATATAGTGACTAGATATATATAGTCTGTCGATCCGGGAGTGGGACACCAGACCGGCTCTCACCCTGACGTAGGTGAAACCGTCTGATGCCCCTGGGTTCTGCTCTCGCCAGATGACATCCAGGGAGAAGCGGGCGATGATCTCCCGCAGGGCTGACGCAGAAGGCGGGTACGGCTCTGGACTATTCCGGTCCAGAGCGTCGAGGGTGCAGTTGAAATCACCCCCGAGTACCAAACACTCATCTGCGTCAACCGTCTCCAAAAACTGGGACAGTCTGGCGAGGAACCTCACTCTCTCGGGCCCTCCAGCAGGGGCATATATATTAACTAGGTTAATGATGCTACCCTGCTCTCGGACCCGGAGGTGGATTAGACGGCCTGGGATAACAGCTTTCACAAGCAGCAGCTCTGGCTGAAAAGACTCTGAGAACAGGGTCACCACTCCACATGACGCCGATGTGAAGTGGCTGAAGAAGACCCTGCCTCTCCACTCCAGTTGCCACGAGGCCTCAGCCTCTGGAGTGGTGTGAGTTTCCTGCAGGAAGCTCACAGAGTACCCTCCCTGATATAAATAGGAGAGTACCTGGAACCTGCGGAAACTGTCTTGACAGCCATTGGTATTTAGCGTGCTGATGTGCAAAGCCATTACTGCGTGTCAGGAATTGTGCGTTCCTCAGACCCTTGAGACTGCTGATAGGACACGCACATTTTATAGAATTTCCGGACGCGGAGATGCTCCGCAGTCCCAGAATTCTTGGCCCTAGTGCTGACCACTAGATATTGCTGGAGAGAGTGGAGAATAAACGACATATTCTTCCACCTCTCCAAGGCCAGCCGCACCTTCCTTTTCTTTTGTCCATGAAGGGTGCTCTCAAGGAATAGATCTATTTCCTTGACAGGGATAACCCACCCAGAATCTGATGTTCCTTCTAGTGGGTCACCCCTGGGCTCCTCTTGGCTGAGGGCTTTTACTCCATCATCCCCGGCTGGAGTCAGTTTCCTCAGCTTTATTCTCAGGGACCCCCCTCTTAGATGATACAGAAGGAGTCCCTTTAGCACCCTTCAAGGTAAATAATGGACCCTTGGATTGCTGCTGCACCCCTGTAGCTTCAGGAGTGCATTCAGGGGTAGCTGGCTGGACAGCAGTGGCTGGCATGGCTTCCTTAATGGAAGCCTTGGAGGCTTTATATGCCTCCTCTGCCAGTTCCACCGCTGCTTGCTCAGCTTGGATGGCACCGATGTTAGGGTCAGTGGACGGCTGAGGAGGGTAGACAGGCTCTTCCCATGATGTTAACAGGAAAACCTGTTTTATCACCCTCCCCCATTTCCACTTCCCCTTGTGCCACATCCCCCCTGACAGACAAATCCATGGGGTCCTGAATGGGGGTCATGCCTATATTCCCCCCCTCCAGTAGTGACTCGGCCTGGGGCTCTAACAAAGCCCGAGGTACGTCACTAGAGAGTGACACTGGAGGAGGAGACTGACTGGTGCCCTTGAAGCTCAGCACCTCAGGGACACTGACTACCCATTCAGCAGGGGCTTTGTTGGGACCCCCCTCAAAGGCCAGAGGCAGAACCTGATCTTTCTTGTCTACCCCTGCCTCACTTGGGAGACCCTCTTGCCCCCTGCTTTTCCTCCAGACCCTTTTCCACATTAACCCCTATAGGGTCTGGAAAGAGAGATGTGTGGTCTGGCACCAGCTGGCTGAGCTTAATATCCGGGCCAGACAATGTCACCGGATGAGGAGGAGATGTTTTGTTCCTCTTCTTGCTTTTAGAGGGAGGTGCTCCACTATAGAGCACTTCCCACTTATCAGCAACCTCCCTGTTGGTTTTATGCTTCCTCTTCCTGGGGACGTCACTCCTGGAAGAGGAGCTGCCACTAGCTGCTTCCCCTGCAGAGGGCTTATTATCCCTCTGCTTACACTGTGCCCCCACACTAACTGATGTAATTATGGTGGGGGCAGATTGGGACTTGGGAGATTCAGCTGTGACACTGGGAGGACCGGTGACATTCTTCCCCTTTTTCCCCGTGTCTGCAGTCTTGCTGGAGACCACAGACACAGATAGCTTTTTTGGGGAAGAAGGGGGTTTGGAGGCCGTGGTGGTGGCTTGAGGAACGGCCTCCTTGCCTGAGCTCTGTGGGGGGGCTATGTCCCTTGAGGTCCCCGCTGTTATGGGCTCAGCGGGGATGGGTGCTGTACTGACGGAGGTGCCATTTGCTGGGGCTGGGGCATGATGCTTTACATTAGGACAATTCCTACGTGTATGCCCCAACCCCTTGCAATGATAGCACTGCATCTCCGTAGTGCTGTAAAAAATCCTGTAGAGCACCCCCTTAAATGGAACCCCAAAAGACCCCTCTATGTTTTCTGCGCCCTGAGGCAGGCACATTTGTACCTGCCTCTTGAAAGAGAGCACATGACGTAGTGCTCTCTCTCTGCACCCCAGGGGAATTTTAATAAATGGTGTTTTTACTTCCCCTAGGGTTAGCAGGTGGGGGCGCAGGAGGGAGTCTGGTAGGAAGGGGGGCACATTAGAGAGTGTTACTTTTGTGCCCAACCCTTCCAGGGCTTCTATTGGGACATATAATCCCCCCACTGTGATGCCTCTCTGTAGAAGAATGTGAGCAGCATCCAGTGTACGGGTAAAGAAAACTGCTTTCCCGTACATTTTGCTGGCTGCTACTATAACAGAGGGGCTGATGACATTAGCTGCAGTACACAGATAGATATCAATGCTGTAGACCCCACACATCTGACATTTAACCCCATGCTTCCTGGTGATCTGCCCCTCAGCCCCAGCGGTGGTATTACTGGGGCCAGCAGAAACCACCTGTGACCAGGTATTAGCCACAGGGGTAGGTCTGCTGGCAGAACCACCAGGAGCTGGTGCTGCCTTATCTGCCTGGGGCCTATGCTGTGCAGTGCTGCAGCTAGGACTTTCAGGGGCCATTATTCCCCCTTTTGACCCCTGAAATAATTAGGTATATCTGATTATTATATTCACAGTTATTCTGTGTGTTAAATCACACTATTATTATCCATAAAAATATTAGTTATGATTATGATAATAATTACTCATATCTCAGACTCTGAGATATTGTTTCCCATGGATACAATAAATATATTCAAGAGGCTCTATAGATTAATGGTTACAATATTTATTAGAAATACAATTATTACATTACATTAACAATGCATGACCTATGATAATACTATGAACAACACATCTCTTAATATCTTAGCAGAAAGTCGTTTTACCATTATAATGTACTGGCTATGGTGTAGTGTATTATGTCCATGTGTGTGTGTATACATTACCAGCACCCAGAGAGTCACAGGGAAGAAAGAGGCCGACCCCTTCTTGTTCTATTCCTTATATTTAGTATTAGAAGGCCACACCCATACTCATGTTCTTTGGCTCCTACTGGTCAGTTTAGGTTTACATGTCTACACAAAGCCACCTGACTGGTCAGCTGCACACACAAAGAGTTCTTCCAGCCACATGGTAATACTGGATGTTTCCGGTTCTAGTTACA
>JAPZIH010000083.1:0-42679 GCA_027410445.1 Discoglossus pictus | reverse complement strand
CCCCCCCCCCCCCCCCCCCCCCCCCCCCCTCTGACCTGTGACCCCGCACCATATGGTGCGAGTATGATTGGTGGATTAATGTAAAGCTCATGGGTATTAATTCTGATCCAGTCCTATTGGTGTTAGAGCCATAGGAAGGAACTCTCCCAGCCGGCTGGACCTTGGAGTATTATTACTCTCTAGTACAAATTTCACAGGTCCTAACTTTTTATCATTTTCTCCTGGAGCCCGTGGGCCACTTGTTAGTATTGGGGGTAAACGGGTCAGATATTTAACATGAAATGCGGAGCGTTTATAATGGGAATGTTTAGGTCTGCACCTGTTATGGAGCCTTCTTGGGGGGAGACCCCGGACCCCCCTCATATTATTGAAGTAATTTCACAAGAAATAAATGTTATAGAAATGATAAAATGACAATGACCTTCTGATAATATATTACTTTAGGCAGGAGGCCCCGGCTAGCGGACAAAGTGCCTGGACTTTCATGGAGACAATGATTCCTGAGATATGCAGAGTATTGTGAGTATGACGTCTACAATATGTAGTGTTGGAGAACACTGTTATCTAAGGACATATTACCCAAGACCAAAAACGTTTCTGGATCACGTGGCCCCCTCCATCAGTTGTACCCTATAATACCCACCTCCTTATATACTTATTACCCACATAAAGTCTCACAATCTGTAGAGGGTATTCTTATAGTACTCTCTCTCTATGGGATGCTCCTGATTATCAGTTGTGTCATGATCTAGAGGACAATCTTGGCATGATCTCAGGTAGATTACCCCCCCCCCCCCCCATGAGGTCGGCATGTCCAGTGGATGTCTCTGCAATAGCTATACAGAATGACCATTACACAGGGAGTCCAGTCAATGGATGACCATTACATGAGGAGTCCAGTCTATGGATGGCCATTACATGAGGGGTCCAGTCCATGGATGACCATTACATGAGGGGTCCAGTCCATGGATGACCATTACATGAGGAGTCCAGTCAATGGATGACCATTACATGAGGGGTCCAGTCCATGGATGACCATTTCACGGGGAGTCCAGTCAATGGATGACCATTACATGAGGAGTCCAGTCTATGGATGGCCATTACATGAGGGGTCCAGTCCATGGATGACCATTACATGAGGGGTCCAGTCCATGGATGACCATTACATGGGGAGTCCAGTCCATGGATGACCATTACATGAGGAGTCCAGTCTATGGATGGCCATTACATGAGGGGTCCAGTCCATGGATGACCATTACATGAGGGGTCCAGTCCATGGATGACCATTACATGAGGAGTCCAGTCCATGGATGACCATTACATGAGGAGTCCAGTCTATGGATGGCCATTACATGAGGGTTCCAGTCCATGGATGACCATTACATGAGGGGTCCAGTCCATGGATGACCATTACATGAGGAGTCCAGTCCATGGATGACCATTACATGAGGGGTCCAGTCCATGGATGACCATTACATGAGGAGTCCAGTCCATGGATGACCATTACATGAGGAGTCCAGTCCATGGATGACCATTACATGAGGGGTCCAGTCCATGGATGACCATTACATGAGGGGTCCAGTCCATTTCCTACATTTACATATTGTCTCAAATCACTGTATTTAGTCACAAAATGCTAAAATATAAATGTATGTAGGACCCGATGTAACGTGTGTATGTAATGTATGTAATGTATGTAGCATGTTACTTCTAGGGTGCACGATCCAACACACATTAACCCTACCACTGCTGTTGTGCTATTCCTGGGATCTGAGATGCATTTACTGGACTCACTGCTATGGGAGGATATACCATTTCACGCCCATATGGGAGGCCTGTAGCACATTATAACAGATGCTCACACTCAGGGGTTAAACACCAGTAGGTACGCTAGGATTGTTCTGGATTATGGGTGCTCGGTGACCTACCTGAGTATGGCTGTGATCTGCTGCACCCCCCTCGGCCAGGCTCTGATCTTCATCCTCCAGGGGGGGCTTCCTGAAGAAGGTGTAGATGATGTACACCAGCAAGGAGTAAAAGGCATACATAGCAAGGTGTTATTACCCCAAGCAATCCACATCAAAGGGTTAATCCAGGATCGGGTACCACCAGGATAGAGATGGAGATCCCCAGGAGATGGACGCACCAATCACATCTAATGTAAGATACAAGATAATATAAGGACTGGATCACCACCTCATCCAAGATCAGATCCTGAGACGCAGAGGATTGTGATTCCAACACAAGATCCCCTGAGTGTGATAGGATCACAATAATAAAAACCCTCACAGCCAATCAGATGTGTAGATGGAAGGTTGGAGGGTGTGTTGTTACACAGAATGTGATGCGGAAGGCTGGGCCTATGTGTCAGACTATGTCCCGTGTACCAGGCTTAGTCCTAGGTGTCAGACTGGGCCTATGTGTCAGACTATGTCCCATGTACCAGGCTTAGTCCTATGTGTCAGACTGGGCCTATGTGTCAGACTATGTCCCGTGTACCAGGCTTAGTCCTAGGTGTCAGACTGGGCCTATGTGTCAGACTATGTCCCATGTACCAGGCTTAGTCCTATGTGTCAGACTGGGCCTATGTGTCAGACTATGTCCCGTGTACCAGGCTTAGTCCTATGTGTCAGACTGGGCCTATGTGTCAGACTATGTCCCGTGTACCAGGCTTAGTCCTATGTGTCAGACTATGTCCCGTGTACCAGGCTTAGTCCTATGTGTCAGTCTATGTCCCGTGTACCAGGCTTAGTCCTATGTGTCAGACTGTGTGTCAGTCTATGTCCCGTGTACCAGGCTTAGTCTTATGTACCAGGCTTAGTCCTATGTGTCAGACTGGGCCTATGTGTCACACTATGTCCCGTGTACCAGGCTTAGTCCTATGTGTCAGACTATGTCCCGTGTACCAGGCTTAGTCCTACGTGTCAGTCTATGTCCCGTGTACCAGGCTTAGTCCTATGTGTCAGACTGTGTGTCAGTCTATGTCCCGTTTACCAGGCTTAGTCCTATGTGTCAGACTGTGTTTCAGTCTATGTCCCGTGTACCAGGCTTAGTCTTATGTACCAGACTGGGCCTATGTGTCAGACTATGTCCCGTGTACCAGGCTTAGTCCTATGTGTCAGACTGGGCCTATGTGTCAGACTATGTCCCGTCTACCAGGCTTAGTCTTATGTACCAGACTGGGCCTATGTGTCAGACTATGTCCTGTGTACCAGGCTTATCTTATGTACCAGGCTTAGTCCTATGTACCAGACTGGGCCTATGTGCCAGAATTTGTCCCGTGTACCAGGCTTAGTCCTATGTGTCAGACTATGTCCTGTGTACCAGGCTGCGTCCTATATCCTGTGTACCAGGCTTATCTTATGTACCAGGCTTAGTCTTATGTTCCAGACTGGGCCTATGTGTCAGAATATGTCCCGTGTACCAGATTTAGTCCTATGTGTCAGTCTATGTCCTGTGTACCAGGCTTAGTCTTATGTACCAGACTGGGCCTATGTGTCAGTCTATGTCCCGTGTACCAGGCTTAGTCCTATGTGTCAGACTATGTTCTGTGTACCAGGCTTAGTCCTGTGTGTCAGACTATGTTCTGTGTACCAGGCTTAGTCTTATGTACCAGTCTGGGCCTATGTGTCAGACTATGTCCCATGTACCAGGCTGAATCCTATATCCAGTGTACCAGGCTTATCTTATGTACCAGGCTGTGTCTTATGTGTCAGACGATGTCCTGTATACCAGGCTTAGTCTTATGTACTAGGCTTAGTCCTATGTGTCAGGATATGTCCTGTGTACCATTCCCTATCCTATGTGTCAGACTATGTCCAGTGTACCAGGCTTAGTCTTATGGACAAAGCTAAGTCTAATGCATAAGGCTGAACCATATGTTTCACCCTAGATCCTATGTGTAAGTTTTAGACCTATGCCAAGGCTCAGTCCTATATTTCAGGGTAAGAACTATATGTTAAACTATGTCTTATACTCCACTCTTACGTGTCAGGCTCAGACATCTGTAAAAGGGCTCAGTTCTATGTACCAGGATCAGTCCTATGTACTAGCTTTAGCCTAATGTGCCAGGCTCAGGCCTATGTACCAGGATCAGTCCTATGTACTAGCTTTAGCCTAATGTGCCAGACTCAGTTCTATGTACCAGGCTCAGTCCTATGTACTAGCTTTAGCCTAATGTGCCAGGCTCAGGCCTATGTACCAGGATCAGTCCTATGTACTAGCTTTAGCCTAATGTGCCAGGCTCAGGCCTATGTATCAGGATCAGTCCTATGTACTAGCTTTAGCCTAATGTGCCAGGCTCAGTTCTATGTACCAGGCTCAGTCCTATGTACTAGCTTTAGCCTAATGTGCCAGGCTCAGTCCTATGTATCAGGATCAGTCCTATGTACTAGCTTTAGCCTAATGTGCCAGGATCAGTCCTATGTACCAGGATCAGTCCTATGTACTAGCTTTAGCCTAATGTGCCAGGCTCAGGCCTATGTACCAGGATCAGTCCTATGTACTAGCTTTAGCCTAATGTGCCAGGCTCAGTCCTATGTATCAGGATCAGTCCTATGTACTAGCTTTAGCCTAATGTGCCAGGCTCAGGCCTATGTATCAGGATCAGTCCTATGTACTAGCTTTAGCCTAATGTGCCAGGCTCAGTCCTATGTGCCAGGCTCAATCCTATGTACTAGCTTTAGCCTATTGTGCCAGGCTCAGTTCTATATATCAGTCATGAATCATACTCAGTCATTAGTTTCAGGCCCAGTCCCATGTGCAAGGCTCAGGCCTAGGTGTCTGCTTTCTATGTATACTGTGCAGTCCTGTGTGTTAATACCAGTCTTATGTATGTGGCTCCGTCCTGTTTATCAGGTGGTCTCAGTGCAGTGTCCGCTGTGCCAGGAGGTCTCAGTCAGATGTACCAGGTAATCTCAGTGTGTGGGTCTTATATGCCAGGCAAGGATAGTCTTAAGCACAAGGTAGGCTCAGTCTTGTGGTCTCAGTGCAGGGTCCTTGGTGCCAGGCAGTCTCAGTGCAGGATGCCAGTTTGCCAAGCGGTCTCAGCGAGGGGTCCTGTGTGCCAAGCGGTCTCAGTGCAGAGTGCAAGTGTTCCAGGCAGTCTCAGTGCAGGGTCCTGTGTAGCAGGCAGTCTCAGTGCAGGATACCAGTGTAACCAGACGGTCTCACTGCAGTGTCTAGTGTACCAGGCGGTCTCAGTGCAGAGTGCAAGTGTTCCAGGCAGTCTCAGTACAGGGTCCTGTGTAGCAGGCGGTCTCAGTGCAGGGGTCCTGTGTGCCAGGCGGTCTCAGTGCAGAGTGCAAGTGTCGCAGGCGGTCTCAGTGCAGGGTCCTGTATACCAGACGGTCTCAGTGCAGGGTCCTGTGTGGCAAGCAGTCTCAGTGCAGGGACCAGTGTGCCAGGCGGTCTCAGTGCAGGGTCCTGTGTTCCAGGCGGTCTCAGTGTAGGATACCAGTGAATCAGACGGTCTCACTGCAGGGTCCTGTGTACCAGACGGTCTCACTGCAGGGTCCTGTGTGCCAGGCTGTCTCAGTGCCTATTGTCTCTCCCTCTCAGCAGAGCGTGCAGTCTCTCTGTGCAGTGGATGTTTCTGTCCTTGCTCAGTGTGTGTGAAATTATCATCTGCACCTCCCACCTCTCCCTCAGCATCCTCTGTGCCCCCCTCCTCCGCTCTCTCTATTTACATCACACAGGACCTCTCGTCATCTCCTTCTCATGTCTCTGCCCCCCCCCTCTCTCTCTATCTATCTATCTATCTATCTATCTATCTATATATATATATATATACAGTGGATATAAAAAGTCTACACACCCCTGTTAAAATGTCAGGTTTCTGTGCTGTAAAAGAATGAGACAAAGATAAATAATTTCAGAACTTTTTCCACCTTTAATGTGACCTATAAACTGTACAACTCAATTGAAAACAAACTGAAATCTTTTAGTTGGAGGAAAGAAAAAAAAATAAATAAATAATTGCATAAGTCTGCACACCCTCTTATAACTGGGGATGTAGCTGTGTTCAGAATTAAGCAATCACATTGCAAATCATGTTAAATAGGAGTCAGCATACACCTGCCATCATTTAAAGTGCCTCTGATTAACCCCAAATAAAGTTCAGCTGCTCTAGTTGGTCTTTCCTGAAATTTTCTTAGTCGCATCCCACAGCAAAAGCCATGGTCCACAGAGAGCTTCCAAAGCATCAGAGGGATCTCATTGTTAAAAGGTATCAGTCAGGAGAAGGGTACAAAATAATTTCCAAGGCATTAGATATACCATGGAACACAGTGAAGACAGTCATCATCAAGTGGAGAAAATATGGCACAACAGTGACATTACCAAGAACTGGAGCTCCCTCCAAAATTGTTGAAAAGACGAGAAGAAAACTGGTCTGGGAGGCTACCAAGAGGCCTACAGCAACATTAAAGGAGCTGCAGGAATATCTGGCAAGTACTGGCTGTGTGGTACATGTGACAACAATCTCCTGTATTCTTCATATGTCTGGGCTATGGGGTAGAGTGGCAAGACGAAAGCCTTTTCTTACGAAGAAAAACATCCAAGCCAGGCTACATTTTGCAAAAACACATCTGAAGTCTCCCAAAAGCATGTGGGAAAAGGTGTTATGGTCTGATGAAACCAAGGTTGGACTTTTTGGCCATAATTCCAAAAGATATGTTTGGCGCAAAAACAATACTGCACATCACCAAAAGAACACCATACCCACAGTGACGCATGGTGGTGGCAGCATCATGCTTTGGGGCTGTTTTTCTTCAGCTGGAACTGGGGCCTTAGTTAAGATAGTGGGAATTATGAACAGTTCCAAATACCAGTCAATATTGGCACAAAACCTTCAGGCTTCTGCTAGAAAGCTGAACATGAAGAGGAACTTCATCTGTCAGCATGACAACGACCCAAAGCATACATCCAAATCAACAAAGGAATGGCTTCACCAGAAGAAGATTAAAGGTTTGGAATGGCCCAGCCCGAGCCCAGACCCGAATCCGATTGTGATCTGAAGAGGGCTGTGCCCAGGAGATGCCCTCGCAATCTGACAGAGCAAAGAAGAGTGGGCAAATCTTGCCAAGTCAAAATGTGCCATGCTGATAGACTCATACCCAAAAAGACTGATCACAAGGGGCTTCAACAAAGTATTAGTGTCAGGGTGTGCAGACTTATGCAACCATATTATTTTATTTTTATATTTTTTCTTCCCTCTACCTAAAAGATTTCAGTTTGTTTTTCAATTGAGTTGTACAGTTTATAGGTCACATTAAAGGTGGAAAAAGTTCTGAAATGATTTATCTTTGTCTCATTTTTTTACAGCACAGAAACCTGACATTTTAACAGGGGTGTGTAGACTTTTTATATCCACTGTATATACTAGCGAATTGCCCGTCAAAAAATTACATCTATCTATCTATCTATCTGTCTGTCTGTCTGTCTGTCTATCCATCCCTCAATCTATCTGTCTACGGTGGGAGAATTTTTGGAGAGAAGTGCGGAGATATAAGGTTGCGCTGTTGTTGAGGGCTTTGTAAGTTAGGGACATGATTTTTAGTCTGGAGGCTACGGGAAGAGAGGAGCTGCTGACGCTAAGCGCTGAGTATGGAAGATGAGTCTAGTGGAGGGGACATTGTGGATCGGAGAGGAGACAGACGTGTGATCACGAGGACAGCAAGGAGCGAGTGGCAGTAGTCCGAGGCAAGATATGATGAGAGAGTGAATTAAGATTTGAGTTGTGTTGGAAGTGAAGTATTTTGGAAATGTTTTTTAGATAGAAGAGACAAGATTAAGTTAATGATTGTATATAAGTAATGAAGGAGAGTGCAGGGTCCATCAGAACCCCAAGACAGCGGGCCTGTGAGGTGGGGGTGATGATGGCATTGCCTGCAGTGAGATATATATGAGGAATGGAGACTGTAGTAGAGAGTGGGAAGAGAAGGAGAAGTTCAGTCCCGTTGACTTGACGGGCAGACATCAGGAGGATATGTTAGAGAACTAGAAGAGAGAGATAGATCCGGTGCTGAGAGGTAGATTTGAGAGTCAGCTTCATAGAGATGATATTGAAACCCAGGTGGAGGAGAGTGTTAAATGTGGTGAACAAACATTTGGGGTTAGAGGACGATGCTGTTTGGCGAGGGTTGAGGGCAGAGAAGTAAAGTTGTAATGGAGGAAATCTGCTGACTTCGTGACTTCCTCCACCTCTGCATGTATTGTGTATGTGTGGTGCGCCATGGTTGTGGATGAGAGAGGGCGCTTATGTGTGGTTGGGGGGGCCAGAATGTCAAGGGTGGAAGAGAGAGTAGAGTTGTACTGTGACATGGCAGGGTAGGTGACGTCAGCGATGGGGCTAAGAAGGGTTTGTAACATAGGGAAAAATTATTGTGGATCAAGTCCTCGCAGGTGTCTGAAGGTTATGGTGGCTGGGGTAGAAGAAGGACATGTAGTGAGTTTGCAGCTTAGGAGGTGGTGGTCAGATGGAGTGGGCAGATGGCGGGGGTGTAGGTTGTACAGATATTAGTAAAAGAGAGTGTCCATCATGAACTGGGGAATGTGTCCATAATAAGAGGCCGAGGGAAGAGATGAGTGTAAGAAGTTTAGCGGCTGCCGGGGTGGTGGGAGAGTCACTGACAATGTGAAAGTTGCCAAGGACAAGTGAAGGAACGTTGGAGAAGAGAAAGTGAGGGAGCCAAGCGGCAAAGTGATCGAGACATTGAGAGGGTGAACCAGACGGGCGATAGATCAAGCAAGGCGTAGAGAGATAGGTGAGGGAGGGCAGAGGTAACAGTTTAGTAGAGATACAATATGGAAGCAGGAGTCTGGAGAGGAGAAGGAAGGTGAGAGACTAAATACATCTGTATAAGAAGGGCATTTGGTGAATGCAGATGGGGAGGTGGAATGCATGAACAGTGTGCAATAATAATATCATATATATATATTCCCGTCTGTCGTGGACCACCCTCTGCGTCCTTATCTGGTCATGTGTTGGAGAACAAATGATAAATAAAATGTAAATATTTATCTTTTTTTTTTTTTTTTTTACGTTTTTTTTATTGTTTTATACCAAGACATCACAGCACGATACAATACCGGCCGACGAATGTACAAGATATCAATAGTGTGAAAAACATAAATATGTAATAAAATAAAATTATAATGTAAATGGCGAGGGCTCGGCGGGGGAGGGGGATATTGGGAGGGCAAAGTACCTTTGATATTTATACACAGAGTATTGAGAGGATTTAGAGATTTACCTGATATGGGACCCTCCCGGGGGTGTACTGCCCTGGTAGGTTCACCATTTTATAAAGTACGTTGTTGGGTGACCTTAAACACACAGAACTCTTAAGGCATTTGGCACAGTGGATTCCATCTGCCTGCAGCTTGAGGGGGAGGGTTTTTGGTCAAATGGCAATTTACAATACTGGTCTTTCAACAGAACCGAATTGAGATCATACCTGAATGCATAGTTCATCCAGTTCTTTCAAGGTTTAGGAACAAAGAATTCTGCAGTCACAAAAGCAACACTAAATATAACAGGTAAAAATTAAAGGGTGTATCTACTAAGCTGCTCAAGACAAGAGCGCTCAGGGCTGGTAAAAAATAAATAGATTTATTTTCAATTGTGGTTCAAAACCAGATTTGTAAAAACAATGTATGTATACATGAAAAAAATATATAGTATAGTATCAAACGCGTTTCACTGAAAATCATCCGCAGCTTCCTCAGGGATATATATCTTCGATTGGTCTACAGATTGGTCCAAGCAGGATCTTGACCAATCTAAGGTATATTTTACTGAGGAAGCTGCGGATGATTTTCAGCGAAACGCGTTGGATACTATACTATATTTTGTTTTTCATGTATACATACATTGTTTTTATAAATCTGGTTTTGAACCACAATTGAAAATGAACCAACCCTGAGCGCTCTTGTCTTGATCCGGGACACTTCGCACCTATTGCCTTCGCACCTACCATAGGTGGACCAGAGGAGGACAAGATAAACACACCATCATTTTCCATGGAATACCAGCACTGACTGACTGTGCGCTCTTCAGTGACCCCCCCCCCCCTTTTTGTTTTGCATTATTGACAGATCAAAGGCTTTGCAGCAACAGAGTTCAACGTTCCACGTCCCGTACGTTTTTTTCTCCTGTAACCCGCAGATCGTTAGCGGGTAGCTGTAAGAGGCCTTGCGGGCTCCGTTACTGGCTACAGGTTTACACGTTGGGGGAATTTAATTGGGCTGTATGTGTGTAACGCACCTGACTTGCATGCACAATGTGCGCCGCGCTCGGGGGGGGGGGGGAGAGGGTAAAGTGACACGGGAGGAAAGGGAAGAAAGACACGGGAGGGAGAGGTGAGAGACACAGGAGAGGGAGGGAAAAACACAGGAGGCGTAAAGAGACACGGGAGGGGGGAAGACACGCAAGGGAGAGGAGGGGAAGAGACACAGGAAGGGGGTAAGAGACACGGGAAGGGGGAAAGAGACACGGGAAGGGGGAAAGACACAGGGGAGAGAGAGGAGGTGCAGAGACACGGGAGGGGGGAAAGACACGGCGGGGGGAGAGGAGGGGAAGAGACACAGGAAGGGGGTAAGAAACACAGGGGAGGGAGAGGAGGGGTAGAGACACAGGAGGGGGGTAGACACAGGGGAGGGAGAGGAGGGGAAGAGACATGGGAGGGAGAGGAGGGGAAGAGACACGGGAAGGGGGTAAGAGACACATGGGAGGGAGAGGAGGGGAAGGGACACAGGAAGGGAGAGGAGGGGAAGAGACACAGGAAGGGGGTAAGAGACACAGGGGAGGGAGAGGAGGGGTAGAGACACAGGAGGGGGGTAGACACAGGGGAGGGAGAGGAGGGGAAGAGACATGGGAGGGAGAGGAGGGGAAGAGACACGGGAAGGGAGAGGAGGGGAAGAGACACAGGAAGGGGTAAGAGACACGGGAGGGAGAGGAGGGGAAGAGACACAGGGGAGGGAGAGGAGGGGAAGAGATACGAGAGGGGGGGAGACACAGGGGAGGGAGAGGAGGGGAAGAGACACGGGAGGGAGAGGAGGGGAAGGGACACAGGAAGGGAGAGGAGGGGAAGAGACACAGGAAGGGGTAAGAGACACGGGAGGGAGAGGAGGGGAAGAGATACGGGAGGGGGGGAGACACAGGGGAGGGAGAGGAGGGGAAGAGACACGGGAGGGAGAGGAGGAGAAGAGACACAGGAAGGGGGGTAAGAGACACCTTATATATTATCTTGACTAGTTTCTATAACAATATTGGGTACATTTTACCTCTTTTATTATCTATCACTAAAGGGCCGCCTGGCTTTAATTGTTCTGTACGCTACTGTACTAAATGAGGAGAGGAAAAGAGACATCCTTATGAGTGACCTCTGATCCTGTATTAGACCTCCTTATGAGTGACCTCTGATCCTGTATTAGACCTCCTTATGAGTGACCTCTGATCCTGTATTAGACCTCCATATGAGTGACCTCTGATCCTGTATTAGACCTCCTTATGAGTGACCTCTGATCCTGTATTAGACCTCCATATGAGTGACCTCTGATCCTGTATTAGACCTCCATATGAGTGACCTCTGACCCTGTATTAGACCTCCATATGAGTGACCTCTGACCCTGTATTAGACCTCCATATGAGTGACCTCCTGTCCTGTATTAGACCTCCTTATGAGAGACCTCTGATCCTGTATTAGACCTCCATATGAGTGACCTCTGATCCTGTATTAGACCTCCTTATGAGTGACCTCTGATCCTGTATTAGACCTCCTTATGAGTGACCTCTGGTCCTGTATTAGACCTCCATATGAGTGACCTCCTGTCCTGTATTAGACCTCCATATGAGTGACCTCCTGTCCTGTATTAGACCTCCTTATGAGTGACCTCTGATCCTGTATTAGACCTCCATATGAGTGACCTCTGGTCCTGTATTAGACCTCCATATGAGTGACCTCTCATCCTGTATTAGACCTCCATATGAGTGACCTCTCATCCTGTATTAGACCTCCATATGAGTGACCTCTGGTCCTGTATTAGACCTCCATATGAGTGACCTCTGACCCTTTATTAGACATCCATATGAGTGACCTCTCATCCTCTATTAGACCTCCATATGAGTGACCTCTGATCCTGTATTAGACCTCCATATGAGTGACCTCTGACCCTTTATTAGACATCCATATGAGTGACCTCTCATCCTCTATTAGACCTCCATATGAGTGACCTCTGATCCTGTATTAGACCTCCATATGAGTGACCTCTGGTCCTGTATTAGACCTCCATATGAGTGACCTCTGATCCTGTATTAGACCTCCATATGAGTGACCTCTGACCCTGTATTAGACCTCCATATGAGTGACCTCCTGTCCTGTATTAGACCTCCATATGAGTGACCTCTGATCCTGTATTAGACCTCCATATGAGTGACCTCTGACCCTGTATTAGACCTCCATATGAGTGACCTCCTGTCCTGTATTAGACCTCCATATGAGTGACCTCTCATCCTGTATTAGACCTCCATATGAGTGACCTCTGATCCTGTATTAGACCTCCATATGAGTGACCTCCTGTCCTGTATTAGACCTCCATATGAGTGACCTCTGACCCTGTATTAGACCTCCATATGAGTGACCTCTGACCCTGTATTAGACCTCCATAAGAGTGACCTCCTGTCCTGTATTAGACCTCCATATGAGTGACCTCCTGTCCTGTATTAGACCTCCATAAGAGTGATCTCTGACCCTGTATTAGACCTCCATAAGAGTGACCTCCTGTCCTGTATTAGACCTCCATATGAGTGACCTCTGATCCTGTATTAGACCTCCATATGAGTGACCTCCTGTCCTGTATTAGACCTCCATATGAGTGACCTCTGACCCTGTATTAGACCTCCATATGAGTGACCTCTGACCCTGTATTAGACCTCCATAAGAGTGACCTCCTGTCCTGTATTAGACCTCCATATGAGTGACCTCCTGTCCTGTATTAGACCTCCATATGAGTGACCTCTTGTCCAGTATTAGACAGTTTTACATTAATAGATAATTTCTCGCAGGGAGACTGATGGGAACTGCAGCAAAATCAATACTTTCTATTAATAAAGTGTGGGGGGGGGGGGTGGCGGGGGTTGGGGGGATGGCAGGGGGGTTGCGAACAAAACTGATCAATTTAGCGAATTGATCGCATGGAGTTGCGGCTGTGAATAAAGGATGAGATTGAGACCGATGTGACAATATGGCAGCTACATTACGGATTCATTAGCTGCGTCACGCTCCGTATGCCATTAATACCGCACTCTCATATTGGCTCTGCCGTCCCGTGCCTGCCGTAATATTATTTTATCTTCTATTTGTAGAGCGCCGGCAGTTGTGCAGCTCTCGGGTAACAATAACCATGACAATAACATCTGCCAGTGCCGTTGATCTCAGTTACTATCCGGAAAGGAAAGGGTGCTGCGGCCTTACTGTAAGTGTGCGGGAGTCTTCAGGTCAGTGGGGAAAACCCACAGGGGAACAAAATCAATCAAAGAGTACATGGGATCGGATCTTACAGCATTGAATCCAACATGGCGTTACTTTTTCCACATTCTGTACCTCGCCTCCCACAACCCTTCCAGCGTTTAAATGATATAATAATATCTGGAACTAGATACCGCCTCCATATATGATGCATTAATTGCGGATTGTTTTACCAACCTAAAAGCCGCCATCTTTGTATTTTCATTATTTTTCGCTTTGTATCTCCGGGATTCCTCCATCCTCTGGATCTATGGACTACTGGAAGATACGATTTTGCCACATTTTTCGTGTCCTCTCCCCCAACTCTTCCAAAGCCGATAGATTTTCCATATTCATCTTTTTGACTCCTTCCTGTATTTTAGCCAGGTAAGGCCACTTATTTTGAATAAATTAATTCTAATAAGGAGCTCCCGTTGTACAAATCTTTCATATTACAGATAACTTTTTCCTTCCGATATATCTAGAGTTTTATTTTTTACTGTCAAAGTTTCTATTGGCGCAGCTAAGGATGGGATTGTGATAATTATATTATTGTTCTAGATTTATATCAGAATTTTGCCAAAGATTTTACTCTTCTAGGTCAAACATGGCACTTAAACCACTGTTATCCATAAGCGTTATGACTTCCCAACGCTCTCATCTCCTACCTATCCTAAATCTCAACCTGAAAAAGATCATACAAAGTCAGGCTCTGCTAGATATCCACATGCAGCCATGAAATTATGACGTTTGCTTCTGGGGAGGAAAGCTATGGCAAGCTTGGACAAGCTAGTCAAAAATAAAGATATTACACTATCATCAGAAGTCCGCATAGTTAGACCTCTGATATTCCCGGTATGTGAGAGCTGGACCATAACAATGTCTGAGCGCTGTAGAATTGACGCCTTTTATTTTGTGGTGTTGAAGAAAACTGCTTAGAGTCCCTTGGACTGAAAGATCCGAGCAATCAATACTAAAGGAAATGAAAACTGTTCACTGGAAGGTTTGATCATGAGAAGACAGGATTCCCTAGAGACTCTGATACTGGGAAATATTGAAGGAACAAGAAGAAGGGGGTGGCGGAGATGGATAGATGAGGTCATTGAAGCAATGAGCATGAACTTGAGTGAGCTCAGAGGGGCAGTGTCTGACAGATGTGCCTGGCATGCTGCAGTCTATAGGATAACAAAGAGTCGGACACAACTGAATGACTAAACAACATGTCGTGACATATACAGTTTCTGTGTGCCTGTCCTTAGCCTTGTATGATGGATACATGATCATACAAAGGCATGAAACACGGTGGGGCATCTCTATCAGGTGCGTATAGTAATCTTCATTACATCTTAAGTGATCAGTGAAAGTCGATCAGGGTCTTGGTGGACCACTTGAATACGGCTTAATATCTTCACGGAGACCATCTGTAGTTAGACCATAACATCCCGCGTCTATTCAATCACATATAATAGTTTCTGCCGCGCATGCGCATTGGCCGCAGGAGGCTACACATTTTGATACTGGTGCATGCGCATAGCACAACGCGAGTGGGGAGGGAGGGAGAGACAGGGAAGAGGGTGGGGGAGAGACATTGCGCGCCGCGAGTGAGGAGGGAGAGACATAGGGTGGTAGAGAGGGGAAGACAGTGGAGAGAGACAAGGTAAGAATGGGAGAGAGACAGGGGTGAGGGTGGGGAAGAGACACACGGGGGAAAGACACAGGGGAGGGAAAGAAGGGGAAGAGATGAGGGAGGGTAGAGACACGGGGGATGAGAGTGGGAGGGAGGAAAGAGACACGGGGGTCGAGTGGGAGGGAAGAGACACAGGGGAAGGAGCAGGGAGGAAGAGACACAGGGGAGGGGGAAGAAACAAGGGGGAGGGGGGAAAACACACATCAAATATTATTTTGCTAATTTTTACACATTTAGATACTGGTGCATGCGCATAGCACAACGCGAGTGAGGAGGGTGGGGGAGAGACATTGCGCGCTGCTAGTGAGGAGTGAGAGACATAGGGTGGTAGAGAGGGGAAGACAGTGGAGAGAGACAAGGGGGAGAATGGGAGAGAGACAGGGGTGAGGGAGGGGAGAGACACAGGGGAGGGGGAGGAAACAAGGGGGGGTTGGGGGAAGGGACAAAGGGGAGGGGGAGACACACAAGTGAGGAAGAGGGAAGAGACACATCAAATATTACTAGTTCTATAATGTTTTGCTCATTTTTACACATTTTCTTCATTTGTTTGTAATTCCAAGTTATCCAGTTGGCCACATGAATAAAGCTCACGACCACTGGTAACCAACGGACCACGGGTTGGAACCACCGTCAGATTGCGTTTACTACAGCCATGTCGCGCAGTAACAACCCGAGCTGGCTCCGATATCCGTCCCAAGAACGTCAGTCACATCTCAAGATATAAAATATTTATTCATATAAAAGATTCCCAACGTGTTACAGAAAATACCGGACAGCAACATACGGTCCGCGATGACTTTGTGCGCAGGGGATGGGGACCAATGGGTTTATAATTCCACTTCCTGTGATATGTGGACAGCGAACTTCACCTCACCCAATAAACATAGCCATAAAAATGGAAAAAAAAACTCACTTTTACCCCATTAACCAAACCATTTTTCGCACAAATGTCCCCATTAAAATGGAGGTTCATAATGGTCTAGGAACCTGTATTATTTGTTACAAATTCTAAAACCATTTTTCTTATTTTAATACATATTTCCTCAAAAAAAGAATATTTTAAATGTTAGAAATAGTTTCAAATGTTTACACTTTAGACGCCATTGGCCCTTTAAGTCATGCGTGTATTTATGTAGCGCCATGTATGTGACCAGCTTCACATGACCCACAATGCACATGATCAGTGAAATAAGATACTAGCGGGCGAGAGGCCAGAGATGGTGCTAGAGGTTCATTTGCAAATGACTACCCAGAATCCTTAGCGATGGCGGCAACAGTGGGATAAAAACAGGACACCTGGCCTGCCGGTGTATTTAGGTAAAATAGCCATAAATATTCGTGTTACCTGATTGTTCTAGAAAAATAATCCAACAAACACATCACTTGTAAAATAAAAATAAAAAGTTTCAAAAACTTTTACAAATTTCGTTTAAGTTATTAAATAAATTCAAATTCTAGAAGTGCGTTGCCATCAAGTGGCCCCCAAAGTTGCCATGATGTGCATTATATACATATAGAGGAATGTGCAGAGCGTCCATCTTCTCGTATAAATACATTATAATATCCTAGCTTTAGCCGCAGTAGATGCTCCTCCTCTGTCCCCTTCTTCTTCCTGTGATTGAGAGGTCTCCAGGAAGTCTCGGAGCGGGGGGCAGATATCTGAGCCTGAGTGAAAAATGGAAAACTACAGTATGAATATGGAAGAGGCACCAAGGCAAGTCAATGACATAAGTGACAGCCGACTGTCACCCCTATACATGATGTGTAGGTTTGAAGATGTCTAATGTGAAGTGAATGGGGTGCAAGGAGGGGGAAAGAAGCAACTCAAGATCGGGAATAGGGTCGGGATGGGGCTGTACTAAGAGGTTTCGGATCATGAAACAGGAGGAGATTTATGAAGGAAGCAATGGAGGAGCACGTCCATGTAGAGGTCTATAGACAAGGACTAGAGATTGGATTTGTTGGAGTTGGATAAAGTTGGACTGGGAGGCCGACAAATTACTTACAGTAGCGCCGATGGGTGAAGAGAAGAGAGTGAATTTGCAGATTTGTTGGAGATAGAGCGACATGTTGTACAAATGTTATACAGTTCAAAAGACCAAGATGATCAAGTGTATGATGAGGACAGCAATGGCATGGATATGGTTGGTCTACGCCAGGTCCACACCATTGCCAAGTAGTGAAACAACAGCTCTCTCTTCTTTGCCATCCCAGACAATAGTCGGAGTACAGATCTGAAGTGCGAGTCCTTATTTACCACACACTTTCTGCCTTTGTTCTTCCATTGACTCCAATATTTATCATTGTTTTGCTGTACCAGAGATCACAGAGATGCTGCCAGGGCCGGCTCCAGGTGGCACAGCATGACAAGCATGGATGGAGTGAGGACTGAACTTGAAACAGTGTGATCACTTTCACTGATCCCAACATGGCTAGTCACCAGGGACCATGGTGCTGGAGCCTGGCACAAAATCTCCTACTCCTCGGACTCAAAATCCTCATCCATAGGAGACGAAACGGACTCCTCAGGGTGTCTGGAGACGGCCCTGGCAGTCATACTGTGTGTAGTGTTTGGTTCTGGTGTATTCCTGCTATTATTATAGTATTTATAGACTGGATAAGTATACATCCCAAAATACAAGACTGGTACTTACTCCTTCTCTATATGAAGATGCTTTTTACATTCTAAATGTAAACTGATAAGATGGCTGACCTCATCACCTCACCTAAATGTTTCAGGTATGAGAAATAATTTCAAAAATGCAAATTGCTTCTCAAAAATATCCTGACCAGCTAAATAAAATCTGAGTGTTGCTGAACTTTGTGAGGATCGGGCAGTGTGAGATGTACTAAGCACGTGTGTAACTACATCCCACATGTATGATGCGTTAGCATGTATGCATGAGTGTGTGTGTCAGTGTGTATGTAGGAGTTTGAGTCTGAGTAAATGTGTACTTGTGTGTTTATGTGTCAATATGTATATGTGTGTCAATTTGTATGTATGTATGTGTTTATATGGGTATGTATGTATTAGTTTATATTTGTTAATGTACATGTATGTGTCAGTATGAGTTTGTATGAGTCCGTGTGTATGTATTTAAGCGAGTATATACGTCAGTATGTGCATGTTACTGTGTATGTATGTATATCGTGTCCGCGTGTCTTACACACCTTGTACTACGCCTTTTTTGACGGCATAGTAATCGGTCATCTTCCTGATCTTGGCATCTCCAATACCAGATTTTCTTGCCACCGATTTCCGTTTCTTGGTTGGTCCTCCTGAGAGGAGCTTTTCCAATCGACTGTCAACTTTTCTACAAGCACAATGAATAAACGTATCTGCAACGCGCTCAAATCATATGGAAATGAAGAAATACTCACAATCACCATGTGTACAGAGTGGAGCACGATGCACACGTCCTCCAAGAGCTGGTGTCACATGTCATGTCCCAAATAAGGGACTGACCTTCTCCATGGAGGTTGGTTATACGCACCAGATTGCTTACCATTGTTATCATGGTCAGTGCATGTGTGTTAGCCTCCATATTTGTCTATAACCATTTGTGAAAAAGCACGCACTCCGTGCATCACCGGCCCAGTTTCTTTCCCTAATTTCTACTCCCTCCATGTTTGTTCGCACCAGTGTTATGGACGTCAACTGGCTGGGTAATTATTTTTACTGAGCTCCTAACAAATCTATTTGGACGCCAGAAGAGTTTAAAATTTCTGTCCGATACAAATAGTTGTATTTAACTCTTACCTTTTTTAAATTAAAATATTACAAAATAACTTTGGGCGATTGGTTAGTAGACACGACGGTACCCTCAAACTATCCAGTATGGATATCGAATCTGTATAGGCAGCTTGGAGGCCATGTTAGTTATTGGCGTCTTACTCAAGCACTTTCTTGATTAATTGTGTGGTCAAATAATGAAAACTGGTTTCACTTGGCCTGACTCTTAAGTCGCATCAACTGTGCAAGGTATGTACCAAGAAAAGTCAAGACAGTCCAAGAAGGCTCTCAGGTTATGTGTTCTTCTTCATCACTCAGCTGACCCTGACCTATGTCCCACCTGTACCTCAAGAAGGGCTCTCAGGTTATGTGTTCTTCTTCACACTCAACTGACCTGACCTATGCCCCACCTGTATCTCAAGAAGGGCACTCAGGTTATGTGTTCTTCTTCACACTCAACTGACCTGACCTATGTCCCACCTGTACCTCAAGAAGGGCTCTCGGGTTATGTGTTCTTCACACTCAACTGACCCTGACCTATGCCCCACCTGTACCTCAAGAAGGGCACTTAGGTTATGTGTTCTTCTTCATCACTCAACTGACCCTGACCTATGCCCCACCTGTATCTCAAGAAGGGCACTCAGGTTATGTGTTCTTCTTCATCACTCAACTGACCCTGACCTATGCCCCACCTGTACCTCAAGAAGGGCACTCAGGTTATGTGTTCTTCTTCACACTCAACTGACCTGACCTATGCCCCACCTGTACCTCAAGAAGGGCACTCAGGTTATGTGTTCTTATTCACACTCAACTGACCTGACCTATGCCCCACCTGTACCTCAAGAAGGGGTTACTGAAATGGTGCGATGCACCAGGGGCAAGGTCAGGGTCATGGACACAAGAGGTCAAGCCGAGTGATCAGGAGACGTTAGGTGAAACGATGTAAGTTGTATCAGGGTTGCACAGACAGATTAGATGGAACTTAAGGAAGATTGCGGACATGCGTAGTTTTGGAGACCAGGCAAAAAATCTAATATGAAGTAAAAGCGAGCAAGGAGGGAGAATAAAGCGAGGCGAGATTGGGAACAAATACAGAGTGTCATCTGATGGAAGGTATGGAGGTGCAAGATCATGTACATAGTTATTGGCAAGGATTAGACATTGGTTTTGTTGGAGTTGGGTGAAGCATGGACTGGTAGCCTGGCAATGAGGTATAGTAGCCCAGATGGTGAAGACAAGAGGGTGAATTTTCAGATTTGTTGGAGATAGAGTTGTCATACATTTGGAATGACCAAGGTGATGCCGGATGTGACCAAGTGTATGATGAGGATAGACATGGAGCGTATGCGGCAGGCCATATATGACCCAAACAGCATTTTTGCTTGAGTTAGAAGTAATGTTTAAGGCTATGAAGAAACTGGCATAAATGTAACATTTTGGCCTTTTTAGGTAATACAGATTGTGGCATTGTAAGGGGCATATAAACAGGTTATCACCAACATGGAACTATAACCTATCACCGTGACCATCGGCCTTCATCTTAAGCTGAAAGGTTGCCCAGACTAAGACGTCTCCACCTGAGAGATGAGATTTACTGTAAAACTGCCACTACTAAGCTGAGAAAAACCAATGTACGTGTCTGTGTGCGAGGGTGCAACCGGTGAGCCTGCTAAGTAATAACAACTGGTTGTAATTAGTGATAACCTCTCACCCTTCCTAATGCACATGGCTATGAAATTACAGGGAGAGTGAATGGAGTGTACGCTCATATCAATGTCCTGAGCGGTACGAAATAGTGAGGGAGATGAGATGGGGGGACATCTTGGTGGGGCGGAGCAAGACGAAAGGTAAAGAATTTCCTCAGGCATCGGCCTGCTTAACTGTGCTTTTGCCAAACTTCAAGACCAACCAGATATGCACGGACATCTCCACCTGCACCTTGTTTCTTTGTCTTGGCTGAGATTAGAGTATCTCACACCTCGTGCACTTGTCCTAACCGACCTAACAGTAATGACTTAACCCCGCCTGATTTACTAGGCTTGAATGAGCTTGCAAAGAGGTTGCAAAGTGACCCCTTCTAATAGCTGGGCTTGGGGGCCACGTAACCATCTGCGATCTGACTATTGCGTCAGGCGTGGGCCTTCTAGCCCAGAAACTAGTCTCTAGCGTCTAAAGAGAAGATCATGGAGGTGATACCAGGTTACTTCATGGATCAAGTGTGGTAGCCATGCTCACTCACACACACACACACTCATGTCCACTCACACACAATCACTCATGTCCACTCACTCACACACACTCAGTCATGTCCACTCACTCACACACACTCAGTCATGTCCACTCAGTCACACACAATCACTCATGTCCACTCAGTCACACACACTCATGCTCACACTAACTTGATATGCCTTTCATGTGTCAGAAACTGGACGAGCGCCCCTCTGTCTGGAGTCTTCCACTCTAACTGGACGCTCTTTACATCAACCACCTCTGGGTTCAAGAAGAGTCTTCGAGCTTCGCTGTAATGAAAATCCGGAGGAACTGGGTGCTTCTGGTGTAGGAAGAGAGGGGAGAAACAAGCATGGAGGAGAACTGTGAGAGGAGAAACAATGAGGAGAGGGTTGGGAGAAAAGAGACAATGAGGTGAAAAGGCCAAGAGAGAATAGAGATAGCAAAGGGGATGAGCCAAGAGAAGAACAGAAAAGAGACAACAGAGATAATGAGGGGAGAAGAGAGAACAGAGATAATCAATAGAGAAGAATAAAGAGAAATCGGTTAATGAGAAGAAGAGAGATTCAGAATGAGGAGAAAGTTTGGGAAGAGATGGGAACAATAAGAGAGAAATGAAAAAGGGAACAGAGGATGCAACGAGAGCAGAACCAACGAGGAGAGAGGAGTACGGAAAAAGGGCAGAGACATTGAGGAAAGAGAAGCGAGCATGAGATAACAAGAGGAGGGCACAGAGTGAGGAGAGGGTAATGTGGTGAGAGGGTACAGAGTAAGGAGAGAGTAATGTGGTGAGAGGGCACAGAGTGAGGAGAGGGTAATGTGGTGAGAGGACACAGAGTGAGGAGAGAGTAATGTGGTGAGAGGGCACAGAGTGAGGAGAGAGTAATGTGGTGAGAGGGCACAGAGTGAGGAGAGAGTAATGTGGTGAGAGGGCACATAGTGAGGAGAGAGTAATGTGGTGAGAGGGCACAGAGTGAGGAGAGAGTAATGTGGTGAGAGGGACAAAGTGAGGAGAGGGTAATGTGGTGAGAGGGCACAGAGTGAGGAGAGAGTAATGTGGTGAGAGGGCACAGAGTGAGGAGAGAGTAATGTGGTGAGAGGGCACAGAGTGAGGAGAGGGTAATGTGAGAGGGCACAGAGTGAGGAGAGGGTAATGTGGTGAGAGGGCACAGAGTGAGGAGAGGGTAATGTGGTGAGAGGGCACAGAGTGAGGAGAGGGTAATGTGGTGAGAGGGCACAGAGTGAGGAGAGGGTAATGTGGTGAGAGGGCACAGAGTGAGGAGTGGTGAGAGGGCACAGAGTGAGGAGTGGTGAGAGGGCACAGAGTGAGGAGTGGTGAGAGGGCACAGAGTGAGGAGAGAGTAATGTGGTGAGAGGGCACAGAGTGAGGAGAGAGTAATGTGGTGAGAGGGCACAGAGTGAGGAGAGAGTAATGTGGTGAGAGGGCACAGAGTGAGGAGAGAGTAATGTGGTGAGAGGGCACAGATTGAGGAGAGAGTAATGTGGTGAGAGGGCACAGAGTGAGGAGAGAATTATGTGGTGAGAGGGCACAGAGTGAGGAGAGAGTAATGTGGTGAGAGGGCACAGAGTGAGGAGAGAGTAATGTGGTGAGAGGGCACAGAGTGAGGAGAGAGTAATGTGGTGAGAGGGCACAGAGTGAGGAGAGAGTAATGTGGTGAGAGGGCACAGAGTGAGGAGAGAGTAATGTGGTGAGAGGGCACAGAGTGAGGAGAGAGTAATGTTGTGAGAGGGCACAGAGTGAGGAGAGAGTAATGTGGTGAGAGGGCACAGAGTGAGGAGAGAGTAATGTTGTGAGAGGACACAGAGTGAGGAGAGGGTAATGTGGTGAGAGGGCACAGAGTGAGGAGAGGGTAATGTGGTGAGAGGGACAGAGTGAGGAGAGAGTAATGTTGTGAGAGGGCACAGAGTGAGGAGAGAGTAATGTGCTGAGAGGGACAGAGTGAGGAGAGAGTAATGTGCTGAGAGGAACAGAGTGAGGAGAGAGTAATGTGGCCAGAAGGCACAGAGTGAGGAGAGAGTAATGTGGCGAGAGGGCACAGAGTGAGGAGAGAGTAATGTGGTGAGAGGGCACAGAGTGAGGAGAGAGTAATGTGGTGAGAGGGATAGAGTGAGGAGAGAGTAATGTTGTGAGAGGGCACAGAGTGAGGAGAGAGTAATGTGGTGAGAGGGACAGAGTGAGGAGAGAGTAATGTGCTGAGAGGAACAGAGTGAGGAGAGAGTAATGTGGTGAGAGGGCACAGAGTGAGGAGAGAGTAATGTGGTGAGAGGGCACAGAGTGAGGAGAGAGTAATGTGGTGAGAAGGCACAGAGTGAGGAGAGAGTAATGTGGTGAGAGGGACAGAGTGAGGAGAGAGTAATGTTGTGAGAGGGCACAGAGTGAGGAGAGAGTAATGTGCTGAGAGGGACAGAGTGAGGAGAGAGTAATGTGCTGAGAGGAACAGAGTGAGGAGAGAGTAATGTGGCGAGAGGGCACAGAGTGAGGAGAGAGTAATGTGGCGAGAGGGCACAGAGTGAGGAGAGAGTAATGTGGTGAGAGGGCACAGAGTGAGGAGAGAGTAATGTGGTGAGAGGGCACAGAGTGAGGAGAGAGTAATGTGGTGAGAGGGCACAGAGTGAGGAGAGAGTAATGTGGTGAGAGGACACAGAGTGAGGAGAGGGTAATGTGGTGAGAGGACACAGAGTGAGGAGAGGGTAATGTGGTGAGAGGACACAGAGTGAGGAGAGGGTAATGTGGTGAGAGGGCACAGAGTGAGGAGAGAGTAATGTGGTGAGAGGGTACAGAGTGAGGAGAGGGTAATGTGGTGAGAGGGACAGAGTGAGGAGAGAGTAATGTGGTGAGAGGGCACAGAGTGAGGAGAGAGTAATGTGGTGAGAGGGCACAGAGTGAGGAGAGTGTAATGTGGTGAAAGGGCACAGAGTGAGGAGAGTAATGTGGTGAGAGGGCACAGAGTGAGGAGAGAGTAATGTGGTGAGAGGGCACAGAGTGAGGAGAGAGTTATGTGGTGAGAGGGCACAGAGTGAGGAGAGAGTAATGTGGTGAGAGGGCACAGAATGAGGAGAGAGTAATGTGGTGAGAGGGCACAGAGTGAGGAGAGAGTAATGTGGTGAGAGGACACAGAGTGAGGAGAGGGTAATGTGGTGAGAGGGACAGAGTGAGGAGAGGGTAATGTGGTGAGAGGGCACAGAATGAGGAGAGAGTAATGTGGTGAGAGGGCACAGAGTGAGGAGAGAGTAATGTGGTGAGAGGACACAGAGTGAGGAGAGGGTAATGTGGTGAGAAGGCACAGAGTGAGGAGAGAGTAATGTGGGGAGAGGGCACAGAGTGAGGAGAGAGTAATGTGGTGAGAGGGCACAGAGTGAGGAGAGAGTAATGTGGTGAGAGGGCACAGAGTGAGGAGAGGGTAATGTGGTGAGAGGGACAGAGTGAGGAGAGGGTAATGTGGTGAGAGGGCACAGAGTGAGGAGAGGGTAATGTGGTGAGAAGGCACAGAGTGAGGAGAGAGTAATGTGGTGAGAGGGCACAGAGTGAGGAGAGAGTAATGTGGTGAGAAGGCACAGAGTGAGGAGAGAGTAATGTGGTGAGAGGGCACAGAGTGAGGAGAGGGTAATGTGGTGAGAGGGCACAGAGTGAGGAGAGGGTAATGTGGTGAGAGGGCACAGAGTGAGGAGAGAGTAATGTGGTGAGAGGGCACAGAGTGAGGAGAGAGTAAAGTGGTGAGAGGGACAGAGTGAGGAGAGGGTAATGTGGTGAGAGGGCACAGAGTGAGGAGAGAGTAATGTGGTGAGAGGGCACAGAGTGAGGAGAGAGTAATGTGGTGAGAGGGCACAGAGTGAGGAGAGAGTAATGTGGTGAGAGGGCACAGAGTGAGGAGAGGGTAATGTGGTGAGAAGGCACAGAGTGAGGAGAGAGTAATGTGGTGAGAGGACACAGAGTGAGGAGAGAGTAATGTGGTGAGAGGGCACAGAGTGAGGAGAGAGTAATGTGGTGAGAGGGCACAGAGTGAGGATAGGGTAATGTGGTGAGAGGGCACAGAGTGAGGAGAGGGTAATGTGGTGAGAGGGCACAGAGTGAGGAGAGGGTAATGTGGTGAGAGGGACAGAGTGAGGAGAGAGTAATGTGGTGAGAAGGCACAGAGTGAGGAGAGAGTAATGTGGTGAGAGGGCACAGAGTGAGGAGAGAGTAATGTGGTGAGAGGGCACAGAGTGAGGAGAGGGTAATGTGGTGAGAGGGCACAGAGTGAGGAGAGAGTAATGTGGTGAGAGGGCACAGAGTGAGGAGAGAGTAATGTGGTGAGAGGGCACAGAGTGAGGAGAGAGTAATGTGGTGAGAGGGACAGAGTGAGGAGAGAGTAATGTGGTGAGAAGGCACAGAGTGAGGAGAGGGTAATGTGGTGAGAAGGCACAGAGTGAGGAGAGAGTAATGTGGTGAGAGGGACAGAGTGAGGAGAGAGTAATGTGGTGAGAAGGCACAGAGTGAGGAGAGGGTAATGTGGTGAGAAGGCACAGAGTGAGGAGAGGGTAATGTGGTGAGAGGGCACAGAGTGAGGAGAGAGTAATGTGGTGAGAAGGCACAGAGTGAGGAGAGAGTAATGTGGTGAGAGGGCACAGAGTGAGGAGAGAGTAATGTGGTGAGAGGGCACAGAGTGAGGAGAGAGTAATGTGGTGAGAGGACACAGAGTGAGGAGAGGGTAATGTGGTGAGAGGGACAGAGTGAGGAGAGGGTAATGTGGTGAGAGGGCACAGAATGAGGAGAGAGTAATGTGGTGAGAGGGCACAGAGTGAGGAGAGAGTAATGTGGTGAGAGGACACAGAGTGAGGAGAGGGTAATGTGGTGAGAAGGCACAGAGTGAGGAGAGAGTAATGTGGGGAGAGGGCACAGAGTGAGGAGAGAGTAATGTGGTGAGAGGGCACAGAGTGAGGAGAGAGTAATGTGGTGAGAGGGCACAGAGTGAGGAGAGGGTAATGTGGTGAGAGGGACAGAGTGAGGAGAGGGTAATGTGGTGAGAGGGCACAGAGTGAGGAGAGGGTAATGTGGTGAGAAGGCACAGAGTGAGGAGAGAGTAATGTGGTGAGAGGGCACAGAGTGAGGAGAGAGTAATGTGGTGAGAAGGCACAGAGTGAGGAGAGAGTAATGTGGTGAGAGGGCACAGAGTGAGGAGAGGGTAATGTGGTGAGAGGGCACAGAGTGAGGAGAGGGTAATGTGGTGAGAGGGCACAGAGTGAGGAGAGAGTAATGTGGTGAGAGGGCACAGAGTGAGGAGAGAGTAAAGTGGTGAGAGGGACAGAGTGAGGAGAGGGTAATGTGGTGAGAGGGCACAGAGTGAGGAGAGAGTAATGTGGTGAGAGGGCACAGAGTGAGGAGAGAGTAATGTGGTGAGAGGGCACAGAGTGAGGAGAGAGTAATGTGGTGAGAGGGCACAGAGTGAGGAGAGGGTAATGTGGTGAGAGGGCACAGAGTGAGGAGAGAGTAATGTGGTGAGAGGGCACAGAGTGAGGAGAGGGTAATGTGGTGAGAGGGCACAGAGTGAGGAGAGAGTAATGTGGCGAGAGGGCACAGAGTGAGGAGAGGGTAAAGTTGTGAGAGGGACAGAGTGAGGAGAGAGTAATGTGGTGAGAGGGACAGAGTGAGGAGAGAGTAATGTGGTGAGAGGGACAGAGTGAGGAGAGGGTAATGTGGTGAGAGGGCACAGAGTGAGGAGAGAGTAATGTGGTGAGAGGGCACAGAGTGAGGAGAGGGTAATGTGGTGAGAGGGCACAGAGTGAGGAGAGAGTAATGTGGTGAGAGGGCACAGAGTGAGGAGAGGGTAATGTGGTGAGAGGGCACAGAGTGAGGAGAGGGTAACATCTCCCCTTCCCATAGCTGCTCCCACACCAAAGACTCCTTCCCATAACAGCTCTCCTCCCCAAGACCTCTTCCCATTAAAGCTCTCCTCTGAAAGACCCCTTCCCATACCAGCTTTCCTTTACAAGACCCCTTCCCATAACCGCCCTCCTCCCCAAGACCCCTCCAATAGCAGCTCCCTTCCCCAAGACCCCTTCCCATAACAACAACTTTCCTCCAAAATACCCCTTCCCATAACAGCTCTCCTCCCCAAGAATTCTTACCATATAAGCTCTCCTCCCCAAGACCCCTTCCCATAAAAGCTCTCCTCCCCAAGACCCTTTCCATAGTTGCTCCCTTACCCAAGACCCCTTCCCATAGCAGCTCTCCTCCCCAAGACCCCTTCCCATAGCAGCTCTCTTTCCCCAAGACCCCTTCCCATAACAGCTCCTTCCCCCTTGTTTCTATCGCTTATTTAACCTTTTCGAGGAATGTCATGTATTATCTGGCACCTCTGATCTGGCTCCTCACCTGCTGGTCGATGGCCCCCAGGATCCCATCAATGCTCCCGTGTTCTCGCATCATGCGCAGCGCCTTCTTCCAGCCCACTCCTCTAATGGTCCCGGAGTAGTCACAGCCCAGGAGGATGCACAGATCCACAAACTACGGGAAGGTCACATGGGTAAACAATAGCAGCAAACCCCCTGTGGGTGGAGGCAAAGTCCACAATGATATAAAGATGATGCTTTTAATAGTTAAATGATAAGAAAAATATTGTGACCTCCCAGCTCTCCGAAGAAGGAAGGTTTGAAGATCACGTTTTTCTCGTCGTCTTTTTACCACTTTCCTTTTTTTTGTTTATTCCAAATAAATAAAAGTAAATGTAACAAAAACTTGTATTAAAGAAATAAAAAAAAATTCAGACAACATTCCCACAAGTATTCTGGGTCGTGACAAGTAAACGCGACGGCCACATGAGCTCATTTGCATGTCAATACCCAGAATCCTTAGTGACACTGTCCACTGAAAAGAAAATGTCTTCTTTCCTATATTTTTGACAATTAATATCAAAATCTATATCAAAGTGACACAGCAAAGGTCCCGGGTATTATATAAATAAATATACGCATCTTAGTAGACATGGCCCTGCAGCAGTGTAAGTTGGTTAAGGACCTGCCTGCTCTCGCTCCATTTTCAGCTCCTCCAGGATCTTTGGAAGATCATATTCTTCTATTGTCCTACAAGACAAGAAGATACATGAGGAGGAGTCAGGGCGGACATCCTCAGTGACCCTAACCCTAACACTCACTGCTTCTTATCAGCCTTCAGATTGCGCAGGAGGCGGGTGCTTCCAAACGGAAGAGCGTCCATGTCCTCGGTCACTGTGCCCCACGCCTGGCCACCAGACACCAGAGCAGCGCACGTGGCCTCGGCTTCACTGGGAGCCTGGACATAGAGAGGGACAGTCAGACAGAGACACCCAAAGAGAGAGGGACAGAGACACCCATAGAGAGAGGGACAGTCAGACAGAGACACCCAAAGAGAGAGGGACAGTCAGACAGAGACACCCAAAAAGAGAGGGACAGTCAGACAGAGACACCCAAAAAGAGAGGGACAGTCAGACAGAGACACCCATACAGAGAGGGACAGTCAGACAGAGACACCCATAGAGAGAGGGACAGTCAGACAGAGACCCCCATAGAGAGAGGGACAGTCAGACAGAGACCCCCATAGAGAGAGGGACAGTCAGACAGAGACACCCATAGAGAGAGGGACAGTTAGACAGAGACACACCTAGAGAGAGGGACAGTCAGACAGAGACACACCTAGAGAGAGGGACAGTCAGACAGAGACACACCTAGAGAGAGGGACAGTCAGACAGAGACACCCATAGAGAGAGGGACAGTCAGACAGACACACCCAAAGAGAGATGGACAGAGACACCCATAGAGAGAGGGACAGTCAGACAGAGACACCCATACAGAGAGGGACAGTCAGACAGAGACACCCATACAGAGAGGGACAGTCAGACAGAGACACCCATAGAGAGAGGGACAGTCAGACAGAGACCCCCATAGAGAGAGGGACAGTCAGACAGAGACCCCCATAGAGAGAGGGACAGTCAGACAGAGACACCCATAGAGAGAGGGACAGTCAGACAGAGACACACCTAGAGAGAGGGACAGAGACACCCATAGAGAGAGGGACAGTCAGACAGAGACACCCAAAGAGAGATGGACAGAGACACCCATAGAGAGAGGGACAGTCAGACAGAGACACCCAAAGAGAGATGGACAGAGACACCCATACAGAGAGGGACAGTCAGACAGAGACACCCATAGAGAGGGACAGTCAGACAGAGACACCCATAGAGAGAGGGACAGTCAGACAGAGACACCCAAAGAGAGAGGGACAGTCAGACAGAGACCCCCAAAGAGAGAGGGACAGTCAGACAGAGACACCCATAGAGAGAGGGACAGTCAGACAGAGACACCCATAGAGAGAGGGACAGTCAGACAGAGACACCCATAGAGAGAGGGACAGTCAGACAGAGACACCCATAGAGAGGGACAGTCAGACAGAGACCCCCATAGAGAGAGGGACAGTCAGACAGAGACACCCATACAGAGAGGGACAGTCAGACAGAGACACCCAAAGAGAGAGGGACAGTCAGACAGAGACACCCATACAGAGAGAGGGACAGTCAGACAGAGACACCCATAGAGAGAGAGGGACAGTCAGACAGAGACACCCATAGAGAGAGGGACAGTCAGACAGAGACACCCATAGAGAGAGGGACAGTCAGACAGAGACACCCATAGAGAGAGGAACAGTCAGACAGAGACACCCATACAGAGAGGGACAGTCAGACAGAGACAACCATACAGAGAGGGACAGTCAGATAGAGACACCCATAGAGAGGGACAGTCAGATAGAGACACCCATAGAGAGAGGGACAGTCAGACAGAGACACCCATAGAGAGAGGGACAGTCAGAGAGAGACACACATAGAGAGAGGGACAGTCAGACAGAGACACCCATAGAGAGAGGGACAGTCAGACAGAGACACACATAGAGAGAGGGACAGTCAGACAGAGACACCCATACAGAGAGGGACAGTCAGACAGAGACACCCATAGAGAGAGAGACAGTCAGACAGAGACACCCATACAGAGAGGGACAGTCAGACAGAGACAACCATACAGAGAGGGACAGTCAGATAGAGACACCCATAGAGAGGGACAGTCAGATAGAGACACCCATAGAGAGAGGGACAGTCAGACAGAGACACCCATAGAGAGAGGGACAGTCAGAGAGAGACACACATAGAGAGAGGGACAGTCAGACAGAGACACCCATAGAGAGAGGGACAGTCAGACAGAGACACACATAGAGAGAGGGACAGTCAGACAGAGACACCCATACAGAGAGGGACAGTCAGACAGAGACACCCATAGAGAGAGAGACAGTCAGACAGAGACACCCATACAGAGAGGGACAGTCAGACAGAGACACCCATAGAGAGAGGGACAGTCAGAGACACCCAAAGAGAGAGGGACAGTCAGACAGAGACACCCATACAGAGAGAGGGACAGTCAGACAGAGACACCAATAGAGAGAGGGACAGTCAGACAGAGACACCCATAGAGAGAGGGACAGTCAGACAGAGACGCCCAGAGAGAGGGACAGTCAGACAGAGACACCCATACAGAGAGGGACAGTCAGAGAGAGAGGGACAGTCAGAGAGAGACACACATAGAGAGGGACAGTCAGACAGAGACACCCATAGAGAGAGGGACAGTCAGACCGAGACACTCATAGAGAGAGGGACAGTCAGAGAGAGACACACATAGAGAGAGGGACAGTCAGACAGAGACACCCATACAGAGAGGGACAGTCAGAGAGAGACACCCATAGAGAGAGGGACAGTCAGACAGAGACACCGATAGAGAGAGGGACAGTCGAAGAGAGACACCCATAGAGAGAGGGACAGTCAGACAGAGACACCCATAGAGAGAGGGACAGTCAGACAGAGACACCCATAGAGAGAGGGACAGTCGAAGAGAGACACAGCAAGAGAGAGAGAGGAAGAGACAGACAGAGAGATAGAACAATGGTGTCCTTGGTTGCTGTGCACCAGGCCTGGACACTGGCCACCAGAGCAGCACACGTGGCCTCGGCTTCACTGAGAGGGATAGTCAAAGAGAGACAGCCACAGCGAGAGGGAGAGAGAAAGAGACAGAAGGAAACTGCATATAGCACTCATATAGAGGTAAGTGTCAGAGAGCAGCAGGAAAGGCAAGGAAGATATTGTCATAGAAGCAAATATAGCCCCGACCCTATATGTCTTCCTCATTGGGAATATGGAGAATAATTTTGGCAACACTTGTACCTTCATCATAACAGTTCATCTCCCCAAGACCCCTTCCCATAAAAGCTTTCCTCCCCAAGACCCCTTCTCTAGTACTTATTATTCGATATGCTGCCCAGGGTCAGTATAAGGCTTTGTCAAGGGAACATTTCTTACCGAGAAGCTTACAGCTGGCAAGGTCTCCTTTTAAGGTTTGAAGAAAAATTATTTTACCTTAAGAAAAGAAAAGGTCATCCATGGTAAGAGAAGTTATATGGTGGAACTCACTGCCAAAGGAGGTTGTGTCAGCAGATTTAAAAAGGGCATACAGGGTGTGAGGGGAGCCCTGATGTGGGGAAGAAGATGTTATACAGGGAGTGCAGAATTATTAGGCAAGTTGTATTTTTGAGGATTAATTTTATTATTGAACAACAACCATGTTCTCAATGAACCCAAAAAACTCATTAATATCAAAGCTGAATATTTTTGGAAGTAGTTTTTAGTTTGTTTTTAGTTTTAGCTATTTTAGGGGGATATCTGTGTGTGCAGGTGACTATTACTGTGCATAATTATTAGGCAACTTAACAAAAAACAAATATATACCCATTTCAATTATTTATTTTTACCAGTGAAACCAATATAACATCTCAACATTCACAAATATACATTTCTGACATTCAAAAACAAAACCAAAACAAATCATTGACCAATATAGCCACCTTTCTTTGCAAGGACACTCAAAAGCCTGCCATCCATGGATTCTGTCAGTGTTTTGATCTGTTCACCATCAACATTGCGTGCAGCAGCAACCACAGCCTCCCAGACACTGTTCAGAGAGGTGTACTGTTTTCCCTCCTTGTAAATCTCACATTTGATGATGGACCACAGGTTCTCAATGGGGTTCAGATCAGGTGAACAAGGAGGCCATGTCATTAGATTTTCTTCTTTTATACCCTTTCTTGCCAGCCACGCTGTGGAGTACTTGGACGCGTGTGATGGAGCATTGTCCTGCATGAAAATCATGTTTTTCTTGAAGGATGCAGACTTCTTCCTGTACCACTGCTTGAAGAAGGTGTCTTCCAGGAACTGGCAGTAGGACTGGGAGTTGAGCTTGACTCCATCCTCAACCCGAAAAGGCCCCACAAGCTCATCTTTGATGATACCAGCCCAAACCAGTACTTCACCTCCACCTTGCTGGCGTCTGAGTCGGACTTGAGCTCTCTGCCCTTTACCAATCCAGCCATGGGCCCATCCATCTGGCCCATCAAGACTCACTCTCATTTCATCAGTCCATAAAACCTTAGAAAAATCAGTCTTGAGATATTTCTTGGCCCAGTCTTGACGTTTCAGCTTGTGTGTCTTGTTCAGTGGTGGTCGTCTTTCAGCCTTTCTTACCTTGGCCATGTCTCTGAGTATTGCACACCTTGTGCTTTTGGGCACTCCAGTGATGTTGCAGCTCTGAAATATGGCCAAACTGGTGGCAAGTGGCATCGTGGCAGCTGCACGCTTGACTTTTCTCAGTTCATGGGCAGTTATTTTGCGCCTTGGTTTTTCCACACGCTTCTTGCGACCCTGTTGACTATTTTGAATGAAACGCTTGATTGTTCGATGATCACGCTTCAGAAGCTTTGCAATTTTAAGAGTGCTGCATCCCTCTGCAAGATATCTCACTATTTTTGACTTTTCTGAGCCTGTCAAGTCCTTCTTTTGACCCATTTTGCCAAAGGAAAGGAAGTTGCCTAATAATTATGCACACCTGATATAGGGTGTTGATGTCATTAGACCACACCCCTTCTCATTACAGAGATGCACATCACCTAATATGCTTAATTGGTAGTAGGCTTTCGAGCCTATACAGCTTGGAGTAAGACAACATGCATAAAGAGGATGATGTGGTCAAAATACTCATTTGCCTAATAATTCTGCACTCCCTGTAGAGTATGGTGGTACCCTCTTTTCTGTCTTCCCCATAGGAGCCTAGTCCAGTCTTCCCCACGGAAACTCCTTTCCTTGGGTAACACAAGATGGCCATGACACCCCTGGGCTGTGTTGTTTTGGTCGTGGCTACCCCTGTGATTACCATTCTTCCCTGCTTGTAGACCTGTAGACCCTCATCCCCAGTGAATCCCTTCTAAACAGACCTGATATTGATACATATTGTTTATATGTTGTTTTGTAATTCATTTACTGTGACCCAATTATTGTTTGCAAGGACAGGTCTAAGAGGCCCACTGTGAAACACAATAGGGAGTTGTTCAGAAGTGAAAACCTCCTGCTGAGTGATTAGGTTAGCTGGTCTTCCTCGATTTAATACATTACCTTTTGTTTCTCTACACCCAGACTAATTAAATGACTTTTGTTCTCACATGTACATAAGTGCCTATGAGTTTCAATAAATTCTATTACCCCTTGTGAAAATACATAAGTAAGTCAGCAGTATTTCCGAGGGAGGAGAAAAAGCTTTTCAATTACTTTGCCACGGCCCAGCTATCCAGAAATCCTGCATCTACATTCCTGAGCTGCATTCCTGCTCTTGAATCTAGCCTCCTTCGAGGAAAAACCCTAGGGCTGACACACAGAAACTCACAGAGGAGAGCTCCGAACAGGTGGGATCCGTTCATTGGTGAGAGACAGTCGCAAGTGTGCCAGACAGAGCCAGAGGAAGACTCACACAAAGAGATATGCTATTACAGTGAATTACATTTTGTTTTCCCACTTCAATGACCAGTACAATTACTCATGACTGACCTTTGCCTCACATTTTACCTGAATGAAGGGCACTCCCAAATGTGTCAGCATTGTCTGCAAATCACTTCTGTATCCCGGACCTGCACAGAACACAAGAAAGAGACTGAGTAAATGTGACCGGTACTGAGATATTTTGATATGAGTAGTAGGATACTTTGTGTCAGCGGTGGGATACTTTGTGTGATATCGTAAGGTGTCAGCAGTGGGATACTTTGTGTGATATCGTAAGGTGTCAGCGGTGGGATACTTTGTGTGATATTGTAAGGTGTCAGCGGTGGCATACTTTGTGTGATATCGTAAGGTGTCAGCGGTGGCATACTTTGTGTGATATCGTAAGGTGTCAGCGGTGGGATACTTTGTGTGATATCGTAAGGTGTCAGCGGTGGCATACTTTGTGTGATATCGTAAGGTGTCAGCGGTGGAATACTTTGTGTGATATCGTAAGGTGTCAGCGGTGGGATACTTTGTGTGATATCGTAAGGTGTCAGCGGTGGCATACTTTGTGTGATATCGTAAGGTGTCAGCGGTGGGATACTTTGTGTGATATCGTAAGGTGTCAGCAGTGGGATACTTTGTGTGATATCGTAAGGTGTCAGCGGTGGCATACTTTGTGTGATATCGTAAGGTGTCAGCGGTGGGATACTTTGTGTGATATCGTAAGGTGTCAGCGGTGGGATACTTTGTGTGATATCGTAAGGTGTCAGCGGTGGGATACTTTGTGTGATATCGTAAGGTGTCAGCAGTGGGATACTTTGTGTGATATCGTAAGGTGTCAGCAGTGGGATACTTTGTGTGATATCGTAAGGTGTCAGCGGTGGCATACTTTGTGTGATATCGTAAGGTGTCAGCGGTGGAATACTTTGTGTCATATCGTAAGGTGTCAGCGGTGGCATACTTTGTGTGATATTGTAAGGTGTCAGTGGTGGGATACTTTGTGTGATATCGTAAGGTGTCAGCAGTGGGATATTTTGTGATATTGGTGATATTGTCATGCACATTGTGGTTATCTCTATGATGTTTACACACCTGGTATTGGCTGGGTTGCCATTCTCTTTTGTACAGAAGTATTTGCATTTACCTAAAGGAGATTAAACAAATTCATCAAATATGTCTGATAACCTATAACTGAAGCATTAGTGCTCACTCCTCAGTCTAATCGCTCCCCACCCTTTCTGTCACTGCCCTCAATATATGGAACATATTTGCAGTCTGTCTCCCTGTTGCTACCCTATTTGCTCACTTCTCCCTTATCCTTTGCTCTCTTCCCAGTCCCTTATCCTTTGCTTCCCTTCCCACTACAACCTCCCTGTTCTTATCAGTCTCTTTCGTTCCCTGCTCCTCTTCATCTTCTTTCTCCAATTTCCTGTTCTCTCTCATTCTCCCTGCACTCTCTTTTGCCCCTCAATCCACTTTGTTGCTGTCTCTCTCCCTTGATCTCATTCTCACTGTTACCCCTTACTTACTATCCCCTCCATTAATGCTCTCTCTCCTCACTGCCCCTGTCCTTAATTTGTGCGTTCACTGACCTGTTAGGGTTGGAGAGCCCCAGGAGTCAGGACAGCTTAAAGCTGCGGCAGGCAGGACGGCAGGGTGCGGCAGGAGTCAGGAAAGCAGGGAGCGGCAGGAGTCAGGAAAGCAGGGAGCGGCAGGAGTCAGGAAATCAGGGAGCGGCAGGAGTCAGGAAATCAGGGAGCGGCAGGAGTCAGGAAATCAGGGAGCGGCAGGAGTCAGGAAATCAGGAAGCGGCAGGAGTCAGGACAGCAGGTAGCGGCAGGAGTCAGGACAGCAGGTAGCGGCAGGAGTCAGGACAGCAGGGAGTGGCAGGACGGCAGGGTGCGGCAGGAGTCAGGAAAGCAGGGAGCGGCAGGAGTCAGGAAAACAGGGAGCGGCAGGAGTCAGGACGGCAGGGAGCGGCAGGAGTCAGGACGGCAGGGAGCGGCAGGAGTCAGGACGGCAGGGAGCGGCAGGAGTCAGGACGGCAGGGAGAGGCAGGAGTCAGGAAAGCAGGGAGCGGCAGGAGTCAGGACGGCAGGGACCGGCAGGATTCAGGGGGAGCGGCAGGAGTCAGGGCAGCAGGAGTCAGGAACACAGGGAGCGGCAGTCGTAAGGAAAGCAGGGAGCGGCAGGAGTCAGGACAGCAAGGAGCGGCAGGAGTCAGGGCGGCAGGAGTCAGGAAAGCAGGTAATGGCAGGAGTCAGGAAAGCAGGGAGCAGTAGGAGTCAGGAAAGCAGGGAGCGGCAGGAGTCGGGACGGCAGGGACCGGCAGGATTCACGGGGGAGCGGCAGGAGTCAGGAACACAGGGAGCGGCAGTAGTAAGGAAAGCAGGGAGCGGCAGGAGTCAGGACAGCAAGGAGCGGCAGGAGTCAGGACGGCAGGAGTCAGGAAAGCAGGTAACGGCAGGAGTCAGGGCAGCAGGGAGCAGCAGGAGTCAGGAACGCAGGGAGCGGCAGTAGTAAGGAAAGCAGGGAGCGGCAGGAGTCAGGACAGCAGGGAGCGGCAGGAGTCAGGACAGCAGGGAGCGGCAGGAGTCAGGACAGCAGGGAGCGGCAGGAGTCAGGACAGCAGGGAGCGGCAGGAGTCAGGGGGGAGCGTCAGGAGTCAGGGCAGCAGGGAACTGCTGGGGTCAGGATAAAAGAGAGCTGGAGCCGACAGGATATCAGAGAGCTATGGCAGACAGGATAGAAGGAAGCTGCAGGAGCCTGGATAGCAGAGAGCTATGGCAGGCAGGATAAAAGGAAGCCGCAGGAGTCAGGATAGCAGGGAGCTGCAGGACCAAGATACCACGTAGCTGCGGGCAGGCAGGATGGCAGGCAGAATAGATGGACTTGTACCCACAGGAGTCTTTGACTCTAGAAAACCAACTAACAGGCAGGGAAGACATGCAGCATCTGCTTATAAATAGCCAGGATGATAATTAGACCAAAACTGTTACAGAAATGAGTACTGTCTCTTTAAATTGTGCACTAGAAAACATGTGCATGCATAGTGCTCAGACAAGATAAGTGGAAGCAGGAGTGATGCAAGGAACCTTCTCATCATTGCCCTTTCTCAATGCTCCACATCCTGCTCCCTCCATCACAGCTCTTTCTTCTGCTCGACACTCACTTTGAGACGTTTGAGGTCTGGGGGTCTCCCATCAAACACATACACGGGTTTGATCCCATTCTCCAGGAGGTCCACGGTGCGGTAAAAGAGCCCCTGCAGGACACTGAGACAAAGCTTGTGTTACGGTTACTATTATAATGCTATAAGGAGTGGTTCTAGATGATTATTTGTAACTTTGTATTAGTGTAAACACAGGGAATAAACAATTACAGGGGAGAGGGGGCTGATGTCCTGAGCAAGTTAGTAGCCTAATAAAGATGTGGCTAAGATGGTATATCTGTATGCCTCACCTCACCTGGGAATTCCTGAGGGAGGGAGGTGTAAGTTGGGTATGTGGACCTGTTGTTTGTTTCCTGTTTAATATCTGACTGACCTTTTCGTTCAGTCTCCTACAAAACTATTCACCCATCCTCAATAAAGTCACCATTTGTGGCTGTTGTGGCCAGCTTTCCTTTCTGATGGGAACAGATCAGGATATCAGGATGTCACAGCAGTGTATGTACTACTACCATTTATGAACTATGACCTTGTGGATACTGATAGCAACAGTTGGTCTGAGTGTCCCCATCCTGTCGGAGCCTCCAGAAGACGGACCGGAGAAGCAAGAACCATGGGAGTGCTTAAGTACCTTTCATGATTGACCCCGACTTATTCAGATGGGAGTTACTGATGGCCGTACCCCAGGCACAACTACATAGATGGGCACAATGGGCGGTAGGACGGGCTACTCCCCATGAGAGTCCATTTGTACGTATATCATATAACCTCTACGCGTTATAAATAAGAAAACAACAACAAAACCTGCCCTAGATAAACAAACCCAAAAAGGTACCGGTGCATACATACTATAGTACTACTATAAAAATACTAGCAACTTGCCTGTCAAAAATGACGGCAATAAAATTTGAAGCCTGCCACACATTGCGAGGCTCTCCCCCATCTAACTTGCGGGCCTCGCGATGAGCGCCTTTGGAGCTCATCGCGAGTCCCGGAATCAGAGGCTTTGCCGCTCATTGCAGGCATGGCCCAACCCATTACTGTTGGGCCTCGCAAGGAGCGCCTTTGGCGCTAATCACGTGCCCCTCCCCACTCTCTCACCCCAGTGTCTCTTTCCCACCTCTTCCTCCCCTGTGTCTGTTTCTCCCTCTCTCCCTCCTGTGTCTCTTTGGTCCCTTTCCCTTCCCTGTGTCTCTCCCTCACCCCAGTGTCTCTTTCACCCCCTCTCTCACCCCAGTGTCTCTTTCACCCCCTCTCTCACCGCAGTGTCCTTCACCCCCTCTCTCACCCCAGTGTCTCTTTCACCCCCTCTCTCACCCCAGTGTCTCTTTCACCCCCTCTCTCACCCCAGTGTCTCTTTCACCCCCTCTCTCACCCCAGTGTCTCTTTCACCCCCTCTCTCACCCTGTGTCTCTTTCACCCCCTCTCTCACCCCAGTGTCTCTCTCACCCCGTGTCTCTTTCACCCCAGTGTCTCTCTCACCCCCTCTCTCACCCCAGTGTCTCTTTCACCCCCTCTCTCACCCAGTGTCTCTTTCACCCCCTCTCTCAACCCAGTGTCTCTTTCACCCCCTCTCTCACCCCTGTGTCTCTTTCACCCCCTCTCTCACCCCAGTGTCTCTCTCACCCCCTCTCTCACCCCAGTGTCTCTTTCACCCCCTCTCTCACCCTGTGTCTCTTTCACCCCCTCTCTCACCCCAGTGTCTCTTTCACCCCCTCTCTCACCCCAGTGTCTCTTTCACCCCCTCTCTCACCCCAATGTCTCTTTCACCCCCTCTCTCACCCCAGTGTCTCTTTCACCCCCTCTCTCACCCCAGTGTCTCTTTCACCCCCTCTCTCACCCCAGTGTCTCTTTCACCCCCTCTCTCACCCTGTGTCTCTTTCACCCCCTCTCTCACCCCAGTGTCTCTTTCACCCCCTCAATCACCCCAGTGTCTCTTTCACCCCCTCTCTCACCCCAATGTCTCTTTCACCCCCTCTCTCACCCCTGTGTCTCTTTCACCCCCTCTCTCACCCCAGTGTCTCTCTCACCCCCTCTCTCACCCCAGTGTCTCTTTCACCCCCTCTCTCACCCCAGTGTCTCTTTCCACCCTCTCTCACCCCAATGTCTCTTTCACCCCCTCTCTCACCCCAGTGTCTCTTTCACCCCCTCTCTCACCCTGTGTCTCTTTCACCCCCTCTCTCACCCCAGTGTCTCTTTCACCCCCTCTCTCACCCCAGTGTCTCTTTCACCCCCTCTCTCACCCCAGTGTCTCTCTCACTCCCTCTCTCACCCCAGTGTCTCTTTCACCCCCTCTCTCACCCCAATGTCTCTTTCACCCCCTCTCTCACCCCAGTGTCTCTTTCACCCCCTCTCTCACCCCAGTGTCTCTTTCACCCCCTCTCTCACCCCAGTGTCTCTTTCCACCCTCTCTCACCCCAATGTCTCTTTCACCCCCTCTCTCACCCCAGTGTCTCTTTCACCCCCTCTCTCACCCCAGTGTCTCTTTCACCCCCTCTCTCACCCCAGTGTCTCTTTCCACCCTCTGCCTCCTCTGTGCGCCTACGGTTGTGAAACCATTTGCGGGCTTGGAAAATGTCCAATTTTCCCCAAGCCTGAAGTGTGTTTCCGATTTACGGACCTGACAAAAAATTACGGCTTTAAGGCCACCATTTTTTTCCCCTCGCCATGCCATTATGAGTCCATCCAAAAATGCCAATTACATAGCAAATTAGCTTCCAACTTACAGGCTCCCTGCCTCGCTCCCTGTGCGGTGTGTGAGTTAAGAAGCTTATTACCCCCCCGGTTTGATACAATCTTAAGTATCAGACTTTAGTTGTTCATTAAATACCATTTCTGGGCACTTGGTTGTGCACATATTGTGTCACTTCAAGGCTGCTAATTACTTCTTATAATATTCCTTCTTTCCGAATAGACAATTCCACAGAAAGAAGTAAGAAGCGTTCCCTTGGGGGTTCCTCTAACTTCTTTCCACCAGTAACTTAAATGTGATTTAAAAATGAAATTTTATTCAACAACAATAAAAACAAAGTTTTAAAATATGATCATGTAAAAAGAGCACTTATTACTCAGTGTTCGTCAGACGTCCGTTTCGCCCTCTCTTGGGCCTCGTCAGTAAAGTGTAGCTGACATCCCTAAGGCACAGTGACAAGGAGGCCATGTCTGGAACCCCTTTTAACCCTTAGGGAGACTAAATCCTAAAGGGCCCTTATCTGTTCTATATGTCGGGCCCGAGTTCATCTGCACCCCACTATCACCCCAAGTATCACCTGCATGTCCCATCACAATATATATTTTCCTTATTAAAAACAGGTTAATGATTTTTTTCTGGCTAAAAATTGCTTCATACGACTATTATTCATCATCATACAGAGGTCAGGTAAGCCTCCGACCAACAAAACCCCACCACAAATGGTCAACCAAACGACTGCCTATGAGCATACTGTACCAGGTCCTGTAGGACTCGGTGATGCCCCCACCCCACCCCCCCCCCCATGTATTGTCCCCGTGAGCGAGGGGTTAGGAAAGTACGTGGAGTTGGCGGTGGGTGTTGGCCTACGACCAGGTATCAGTTACTAGCTAATGGTTGTTGCCCTCTCTACTAGCCGCTGACCCTGCCCCTAACCCTCTCTACCAGCCGGTGACACTGCCCCTAACCCTCTCTACCAGCCGGTGACACTGCCCCTAACCCTCTCTACCAGCCGGTGAGCCTGCCCCTAACCCTCTCTACCAGCCGGTGACCCTGCCCCTAACCCTCTCACCTGATGCCCTGCCCCTAACCCTCTCACCTGATGTTTGTCCCATCTCGGTTATAGAGCTCAGGTTTTCCAGACAAGAACTGGTGCACAGACACGGAGATATCAATGGCCAGAACTCGACCTGTAGGACACAGAAGAGGAGATAGTCATTAGGTCAACCTCAATGGCACACTCACGGAGCATTTCACCGCCATTAGTACACGATGGGCCTAGTAGGGACTGAGCCCTGAACGTGTCACCGCCATTAGTACACGATGGGCCTAATAGGGACTGAGCCCTGAAAAGTGTCACCGCCATTAGTACACAATGGGCCTAGTAGGGACTGAGCCCTGAACGTGTCACCGCCATTAGAACACGATGGGCCTAGTAGGGACTGAGCCCTGAAACATGTCACCGCCATTAGTACACGATGGGCCTAATAGGGACTGAGCCCTGAAAAGTGTCACCGCCATTAGTACACGATGGGCCTAGTAGGGACTGAGCCCTGAACGTGTCACCGCCATTAGAACACGATGGGCCTAGTAGGGACTGAGCCCTGAAACATGTCACCGCCATTAGTACACGATGGGCCTAATAGGGACTGAGCCCTGAAACGTGTCACCGCCATTAGTACACGATGGGCCTAGTAGGGACTGAGCCCTGAACGTGTCACCGCCATTAGTACACGATGGGCCTAGTAGGGACTGAGCCCTGAAACATGTCACCGCCATTAGTACACGATGGGCCTAATAGGGACTGAGCCCTGAAAAGTGTCACCGCCATTAGTACACGATGGGCCTAGTAGGGACTGAGCCCTGAAACATGTCACCGCCATTAGTACAAGATGGGCCTAATAGGGACTGAGCCCTGAAACGTGTCACCGCCATTAGTACACGATGGGCCTAGTAGGGACTGAGCCCTGAACGTGTCACCGCCATTAGTACACGATGGGCCTAGTAGGGACTGAGCCCTGAAACATGTCACCGCCATTAGTACACGATGGGCCTAATAGGGACTGAGCCCTGAAAAGTGTCACCGCCATTAGTACACGATGGGCCTAGTAGGGACTGAGCCCTGAACGTGTCACCGCCATTAGAACACGATGGGCCTAGTAGGGACTGAGCCCTGAAACATGTCACCGCCATTAGTACACGATGGGCCTAATAGGGACTGAGCCCTGAAACGTGTCACCCCCATTAGTACACAATGGGCCTAGTAGGGACTGAGCCCTGAACGTGTCACCGCCATTAGTACACGATGGGCCTAGTAGGGACTGAGCCCTGAACGTGTCACCGCCATTAGTACACGATGGGCCTAGTAGGGACTGAGCCCTGAAACGTGTCACCGCCATTAGTACACGATGGGCCTAGTAGGGACTGAGCCCTGAAACGTGTCACTGCCATTAGTACACGATGGGCCTAGTAGGGACTGAGCCCTGAACGTGCCACCGCCATTAGTACACGATGGGCCTAGTAGGGACTGAGCCCTGAACGTGTCACCGCCATTAGTACACGATGGGCCTAATAGGGACTGAGCCCTGAAACATGTCACCGCCATTAGTACACGATGGGCCTAGTAGGGACTGAGCCCTGAACGTGTCACCGCCATTAGTACACGATGGGCCTAGTAGGGACTGAGCCCTGAACGTGTCACCGCCATTAGTACACGATGGGCCTAGTAGGGACTGAGCCCTGAAACATGTCACCGCCATTAGTACACGATGGGCCTAGTAGGGAATGAG
>JAPZIH010000082.1:0-42782 GCA_027410445.1 Discoglossus pictus | reverse complement strand
ATTCTACATATCATGTGTTCGGCATTTACAAATGCTGGTGCTAATAAATAAATGTGTAACAAACAATATGAATAGAAGATCACTAACTCACCTCTGTATCAAACCTCCCAAAGTTAATCAAACCTGGGTTGGACAGATCTCCTGGCTTATTATTGTAAATACTTAGGAAAAAATTCAGCGTAAATGTCGAAATCATTGAGGCAAAAAACTGAAACGAAAAAAAAAAAAAAATGTTATAAACCATAGCCACAGTTAATAAATGTACACAAAAAATGTCTACTTATCTGTTGCTAGCTATTCTATCAAATGTGCATTTTGTTTTCTCTGGAAAGGTCATCTACAAATATTATAAATCAAATATATAGTTGTGAGCAATACGGGGCCGCTGCAAGGGCCGCAGTTGGCTTGCGCTGGTGGAGATGAGAGCCGTAGGTGCTCATCCACACGACCCGCGGAACTCTCAATTACACCATTATTATTATTGTGAAATACGAGACCACAGCAGTTTGAAAAAAAAGTGCGTGGAAAAATTACAGCCCGTAAAACTTGCAAAAAGGAAAGCGGCACTTAAACAATACGATCCGCAGCAATTAAAATACGAGGTCAGAAAAATACGAGTTTAACAGCCAAACTGTGCATATACAAAAACACCACCACCACCAAAATTAACAAAAATGCAAAGAAAAAACACCACTCACAGCACGGTGGGGACAAGCACGACGTCTGGGAGACAGGTTGCATGACAATTTAACCCCAATTTGCCACACACGAACATCGCTTAAGCAAGAAAAAAATGGCGGCCAAAAAAAACAAAAATGAGGCTAGACGACCCCTAAACACGCATAACACCACCAAGCACATAAGGCATTTACACAGGCATGTACGAGGTATAAAATACACTATTAGGGACAACGTAAAATGCTCCACACCCGCGTAACGCATAGACAAATTGCCGCCATTTTACAACACTAATTTACAACTAATAACATTACTATTACAAAATGCCCAATTACACAACCTCCGGTTTTCCCTCGCGCACGCAGCCTATTTACACTGCACACTTCACACATTGCTGACACTTACACCTCAGGTCAACAACAGTGCAAATGTACATTGCATGCTGCAGGAAAATCAAAACAGATGGTTAGCTCTTCAGGATATTGATTGCTGGATACATTAATTACAAATAGGTAAAGTATATTAATTTATTATTTAATTAATATATAGCATTAATATATATATATATATATATATAAAAAAAAAGGACCTGGGGAGAGGATCACAATGAGCCACAAAGGCGTTCAGCGTGGGGCTCACAATGAGCGCCGAGGGTGCTCAGAGGAGCAAAAATACAAGAGGGGAGAGGCTCGCAAGGCAACGACTGACATAGGTGCTCAGACTACACGAGCAGAGAGCCTCGCAATGAGCACTGAAGGCACTCAGCTCACAGGGTGCTCAGAGAACCAAAAGTAGAGCAGAGAAAAGATCGCAATGAGCCCCAAAGGTGTTCAGCACAGGACTCACAATGAGCGCCAAAGAGCAAAAGTACACAATGGGAGAAGATTGTAATAAGCTCCAACGACGATCAGCGTGGCCCTTGCAATGAGCGCCAAAGGTGTTCACACCACCAAAATTACACGAGCGGAGAAGCTTGCAATGAATGCTGAAGGTGCTCATTCCGAGCCACGTGATGAGCGATGAAGGCGCTCAGCGTGGGGCTCACAATAAGCGCAGAGGGTGCTCAGAGGATCAAAAGTACACCAGGGGAGAGGTTTGCAATGAGCGCTAAATGCGCAGGGCTTGCAATGAATGCCAAATGTGCTCAGGCGACCAAAAACCTTAAATTGTGTGCCAAAAAGCATTCCCAGCCATACAATTTTATTGACTGTAATTTTTTGACGGGCAATTTGCTAGTCACATATATAGTTCTCAACAATACGGGTTGTTGCTAACACTTGCAAGTTTGCGTTCAGCAGAGTGTGCTCAGAGGAGCAAAAGTACATGAGGGAAGAGGCTCGCAATGAGCACCAAAGGTGCTCACACCACCAAAATTACACGAGCGGAGAGGCTCGTAATGAACACCAGGGGAGAGGTTGGCAATGAGCGCCAAAGGCGCTCAGCGCGGGGCTTGCAATGAGCACTGAAGGTGCTCAGATGAACAAAAACCTTACATTATGTTCAAGGGGAAAAAATAGAAAAAAGATAGTACTCAAATATAAGCCGCACCCATAAAATTGGAGAGAAAAAATCTCTCAAAGTGATCAGCCATCGCAAGAATCAGGTTTTTTTTGTAGCTGACAGGTTTTACAGGATGTTAGAATCACTAAAACCGTAAATCGCTATTCAATACCGCAGTCTAAAGCACGAAAATCGGCACCCTTAACTCGCAATCGCGCAAATCTGCAGTAATTTTGCATTCGCGAAAAGAAGTCGCAGTCGCACGCGTTACAAGCAAAGTTCGCAAATCGGCAATGATTTGTTGACGGACGCGAATATAAGCAGCACCCTTAACTCGCAAGCAAAAAGGTGCGGCTTATATTCGGACCACTACGGTATATATATATATAATCTATCTATGTATCTATATAATCTATCTATGTATCTATATAATCTATCTATCTATCTATCTATCTATATATATATATATAATCTATATCTATATATAATCTATATCTATATATATCTATATATATCTATATATATATATATCTATATCTATATCTATATATCTATATCTATATATCTATATCTATATCTATATATCTATATCTATATATCTATCTATCTATCTATCTATATATATATATATATATGCACATATATATATAATAAATAGTAAGTCACTGGTGGTGGCTTATAATAGAGCCCTAGATAGTAGCTCATATACTGCTTAACACTGGATTCATGAAAAAGTAAGTAATTACAATACAAGATTGTGGGCTACGAAAAAATGAACTAAGAACTTCAATGGAATCGATTAAAACTAAGAAAACGTCGTGTTTGTGTATAATGTATCCCTATGATACAGAATACCATCGAGAGGGGGAAAAAAGGATCTAGAAAAATGGTCTAATATCTCTTAAACAACAAGAAATACTAGCAGTGGTGGTGATAATGGCCATATGTGGGCACCCCTAGAACTACTTGAACCCTATAAGAAGTAGATCCTACAAGGGTATACAAGTGTGTGAAAAAAGTGCAGATAAATGAATGGAACTAAAGTTAGATGATGTGGTTGGGATGAAAAGTGTATGAAAGTACTAAGAATAGACAGAAAAAAAGCTATTGTAAGATGAATAAACAGTATATAAAAATATTAATGATCTGTGTATCTGTGAAAAACAAAATTGTGAATTAAGTGTGTATACTGTGAATAGTTGAGTGTAAAACAAAAAGAAAAAATGAATAATAAGGTGTAAAGCTATGTGTATTGAATAAATCTAGGACTAAATTGTCCCCCTTTAAGGAATTATATCCTCAATAGGCATACAAAATCATGGGATATAAACATTATACAAAACTATACATTTAAAACATTAAAGTGTTAAAAATCGAAAGCTACGCAGATAGCTTATACAGTAATACTATGGACAGCATTCACTCTGTAACACAATGGTTTAGCGAGTGTTGCCTAGCTGTCAGGAAAAAGAGGAATGGTAGAATACTCAGTATCTATTGGTGTTAAATCCGATGCATATGTGAGGCACACTCTCCACCATACAATACCTGAAAATGCTCAGGTTTCAGTGGAGCACCCGACAACAACGGGAGCCTCACACTGACCACATCACCGCATACAGGATAACAGATGATGCACAGCCTGTATCCGCGGTATAGTGTAACACACACTTATACAAATATACAAATTTGCCAATCCTTCAATACTCAGCCTAGGCACAATACTGCAGAGTCGCCACAGTGTACTGTATCGCCGCCGACTGATGCTCAGTTTCGCCCTGTTCGGGCTTTCTCAAGGCTTGTGCTCCACAGCAGACGGAGCTCCATTCATTTATCTGCACTTTTTTCACACACACTTGTATACCCTTGTAGGATCTACTTCTTATAGGGTTCAACTAGTTCTAGGGGTGCCCACATATGGCCATTATCACCACCACTGCTAGTATTTCTTGTTGTTTAAGAGATATTAGACCATTTTTCTAGATTATTTTTTGGTCTCCTCCTTTTTTCCCCCTCTCGATGGTATTCTGTATCATAGGGATACATTATACACAAACACGACGTTTTCTTAGTTTTAATCGATTTAATTAAAGTTCTTAGTTCATTTTTTCGTAGCCCACAATCTTGTATTGTAATTACTTACTTTTTCACATATATATATATATCCCACGTCGGCTGTGTTTGTCCGTAAATGCGGGCCCTCGCGAAGCTAAATAAACATGTTTGCTCTGCTTCCATGTCAACAGAAAAAAAAAGGAACAACAACCACTAACTATGGCCCTCATTCAATTACAATTTGGCCAATTGAATAGGGGTCTAAATAAGCACATAACATATTTTTTTAAAGAAGAAGTTAGTAAACATCTATCCAAAAGCAAGGTTTTCACGAACTAAAAACTTATTTAAAAAAAATATGTTATGTGCTTATTTAGAGTACTATTGAATTGGCCAAATCGCAATTGAATGAGGGCCTACAACTTTTACCAAAATATGACACATTTCTTATTACCTCTTATTTGTCTGTTATGGACAATAATGTTTAACAGTAAATCCAAACTTCAATCTAGTCCCCAAAAAAAGAAAACCGTCCACAAAAGTCTCAAAACATAGACTAAATAAAATTTGTCAATCGAAATTACCAGTCGTAATGTACAATATTAAGCATAAAACCTAAACACACGCATAAAATAGAATGCTACAACTAATAGTACTAACACCGCAAGAAATAATAAAAAAAATTCATTGACCGAACATATAAGCCTTTATATAAAATATCAAAATACTATTATGACAATCCCCTGTAGTAAAGATTACAAAGACTCATTTTTGCCCTCTACTATGCCTGTAAGTGAAAAGAACAACAAAAAAAGAAATTGCCAAAACAACGAAATATAAATTTTAATTACCTACTACATGTAGAAGAAGGTATAGTGTCAGCTCATTCACGGTGCTATCCATGTAAGGCAAAAATTACAACGTACCACAGAAAGTAAGACCAAAAAAATAAAAAACAAATGTTTAACAATACAAAGAAAGTACCACTACAATGAACTACAAGCACATATAAACAAACTGTTGATAATAAAAAATGTAAAAAACAAAACTTAACATCTGAAACTAAACTAATTATAAATTATTTTCTTTTACAGATTAACATGGCTACTAACGAGAGCAAACAAGAAAAGAAAAGACGTCAAACTAGAGAAAGACAAGAGAAATGGGCCAACCAGCAGACACCAGAGGAGAAAGAAATTCGACGAGAAAAAGAACGCAAAAGACTTGCAAGCAAAAGACTATCAGCCGCAAAAATTAAAGATACGCCCAAAAAAGCTACTAAGCAAATAAAGCATTTAGAACATCAGATGACATTTTACCTGAAAAAATAAAAGAGATACCAAAAAAGCCACCCAAAAAACAAAGCATTTAGGACCTGTTGTTGAATATGAAAGTCAAACTGCTATATGCTTTGCAAATTGTCCTTTACTCAAGTCTTTAGCAGTAGAGGTTCATAGTTGTGGGGACATGAATACTCAATGTCAATTTTGTGAGGCTTATTATTTTAAACAGGAGAGACCCAGAGATGGCCAATTTATTAGTTGCTGTGAAAAAGGCAAGTTCACACTTTCAGAAAGAAAAGAATTTCCAAGAATTTCCAATCTATTTACAAAACATTATGACTGAACCTACTTTTCCAAACTACAAACAATTTAAGACAAACATAAGTTCCTACAATAGTGCCATATCCTTTGCATCTATGGGGGCAACATTAGCTGCTAATGTACCAGGACATGGTCCTTACTGTTTTAAAGTCCAAGGCCAAATTTATCATCGTACTTCACATTTACATCCAGAGGAAGGAGAGCAAAGAAAATTTGCTCAACTATATGTCCTAGATACAATAGAAGCTGTTGACCAATGTATGCAGCTGGAAGAAAATAAATGCTTACCCAGTGTTTTTTATAGAGCTAAATAACATTATGGACAATAACCACTACACTAAAGCTTATTAAAAAATGGCAGAAGTAGAAAATGAACAACAACTTCATGCACAAAGACATCAATTACCAATGCCAAAGGTCAATATGGTGCATAAAAAAGAGACAGACATACTGATAAACGTCGTTATAACTTGCCAACATCAAATGAGGTTGCAATGGTGTTTCAAAATGATGAAGGAGAACCACCATTTCAAAGAGACATTAGAATATATCCCAGAAATAAAGAGCAACCATTCATTAATATGAGTATCTTAAGTCCAAATTTAGATCCAATGACATATCCCATTTTTTTCCCACACGGAGAGGCAGGTTGGCAACCAAAATTAACACTTCTCAGTTACCCAAATGCTAAAGCCAGAATCAGAAATAATGTTTCTATGCTTGAATTTAAAGTAGCTCAAATTGCCATTCGAAATACATTTAATCCAATTTTATGTGGTGGAAAACTAACACAACAATGGATTATTGATTCCTATTTGCAAGTTGAGGCCAATAATTTAAACTTTATAAAATATCAACAAGATAAACTACGTGTAGAACAATATTCTGGACTAATGGACTATGTTGCTGAGGTGGCTACAAGCAGAGACATGAGAGCTGGCAAAGCCATAATTTTACCATCTTCCTTTCAAGGATCTCCTCGAAATATCAGAGAAAGATACAATGATGCTATGGCTATTGTCACCAAATTTGGCAAACCCGATTTATATCTTACATTTACATGTAATCTCCAATGGCCAGAAATTACACAAAATTTACTTCTTGGCCAAAGTGCTTCCGATAGACCAGATTTAGTAGCCAGAGTTTTTAAGATTAAATTAAATGAATACTTGACATCACTATAAATAACTTATTTGGCAAATGTCTTGCTTATGTATATACCATTGAATTTCAAAAAAGAGGCCTTCCACATGCACATCTTCTCATAATACTTCAAGAGAAAGATAAATTAGATACTTCGGACAAAGTGGATGCAGTCATAGTTGCTTAACTACCAGATCCACAACTATATGGTAGACTATATGAGATTGTTACTCATTGCATGATTCATGGACCCTGTGGAGACCTTAATCCACAATCACCATGTATGGAAAATAATAAATGTTCCAAAGATTTTCCAAAAGATTATAGAGACAAAACCTATGCCAATTGTGATGGCTATCCACTTTATAAAAGAAGAGAAGGAGTGCCATTATTCGTGGCAAAAAAGTTGACAATAGATATGTAGTACCTACAATCCACATTGACTCATGAAGTATAACGCCCACGTAAATGTAGAAGCCTGCACTTCCATCAAATCCATTAAATAGGTCTACAAATATATTTACAAAGGCTATGATGCAGCTACTGTAGTCGTCAAAAGTGCAGACAACCCTGAAAGTAGTGAGTTAGTACATGATGAACTTGCATCTCATGTAGATGCTCGCTATGACAGTGCACCAGAAGCTATGTGGCAGCTTTTAAAATGTGAAATGTATGATAGATCACATGCAATATATAGATTAGCAGTACATTTGCCACAAAGACATTGAGTGTATTTCCATGCTGGAAATGAAAGTAATGCATTGGCCCAAAGTGAACTTCGTCACACTACACTAACTGCATGGTTTGAATTAAATTCCACAGATTCAGAAGCAACACAATTCTTATATATTGAAATTCCATATCACTATGTTTTTGTGAATGGATTATGGAGTCATAGAAAAGCAGAGGAAATAAAATAATCCCTAGAATTTACACAGTCAGTCCAAGAGATGTTGAACATTTTTGCTTACGGATATTACTTTTAAATGTTTCTGGAGCACAAAGTTTTGAACACTTAAGAACTGTTAATGACATAGTATATGAATCCTTCCATTTAGCTGCAAGACATAGAAACTTACTAGCTGATGATACAGAGTAGGAAAGATGTTTAGAAGAAGCAGCATGTCAAATGCCACGGCAGATGAGAGAACAATTTGCTTTTATTTGTATCTTCTCAAATGCTCCAAATGCATTAGCTTTGTGGGAGACATTTAAAATTAATATGGCTGAAGACTTTATGCAACGATACAATGAACCCATTGCACACTTAAAAGCGTTAATGGAAATCCAAGAAGTATTTTTAACTCATGGATTAAGTTGTGCAAGTTTTAATTTGCCTGATCCAGGTCTTATAGAGGACATAAACTTTGAAGACTATGACATTCAACTACAAGCAGAAAGAACAGAAGAAAGACTTGCAACTTTAAATACATTACAATTGCAAGCATTTAATGCCATTAAAAATGCAATAGATGATGACATGGTGACAGAGCGTTATTTCTATCTTGATGGACCTGGCGGATCAGGAAAAACTTATCTATATAATTTATTAATGAGTTCTGTACGAGCACAAGGTCAAATAGCACTGCCGTTTGCCACTACTGGAATTGCTGTACTTTTGTTAGAAGGTGGAAGAACTGTACATAGTGGCTTTAAACTGCCAGTGCCTATTTTAGAAACTTCTGTGTCAGATATTCGCATGACATCATTACAAGCAAAGAAATTGAAAAAAAGTAAATTAATTATAATAAATGAGGCCACAATGATGTCATGCTACGCCCTCCAATGTATTGACCGTTTGCTTCGTGAAGTCATGGATAATACTTTTCCATTTGGTGGAAAGGTAATGTTGTTCGGTGGCGATTTTAGACAAACATTACCTGTCGTTGTACATGGAAATCGAACTGACATTATTGAAACCTGTATAAAGTCAAGCACACTATGGAAACATTTTACCCATCTTCAACTGCAACAAAACATGAGATCAGAAAGCCAAACTGATTTCAATGATTGGCTTATTAAAATTGGAGAAGGCAGAACAGAAAAAATAACACATTTACCTGAGGACACTGTGGAGATCCCACCTCATATGATTTGTCTCCAAGATATTATATCGGCTATATTTGAAGGTAGCATAAATAACCAGGAATATTCAGAGCTTGCCAACCAAGTCATACTAACGTGTAAAAATAAGGATGCATTAATCCTCAATAATGAAATCTTAAAAAAAAATTATGCACCACAAAGAAATTATCACAGTGCTGATTCTGTACTTGCTGATGACAATGAAAGTCAGGCTAACTTTTCCACTGAATTCATAAACTCACTAACTTCTTCTGGAATGCCACCACATATTTTGCAGCTAAAGAAAGGTGTAATTGTCATGTTACTGCGAAATATGAACCTCAAAAAAGGCCTATGCAATGGGACAAGATTAATTGTTCTACAATTAAAGGTCCATTTTATAGATGCTGAAATTTTAACTGGTACCCATAAAGGAGAGAGAGTTTTCATACCAAGAATAGATTTAGCACTAAGTGAAAGTAGTCTCCCTTTTATACTTCAAAGAAGACAATTTCCCATCATTATGGCATTTGCCATGACCATTAATAAATCACAAGGACAAACGTTCAAATCTGTGGGTATTTTCTTACAAGAACCAGTATTTGCACATGGCCAATTGTACGTTGCGTTATCACGGTGCAAAAATCCACAGGCTATTAAAGTTTACATTGAAAATAATGAAAGTCAAGGTGATTTATTAGAAGATGGACATATTTTTACTAAAAACATTGTCTACTATGAAGTACTATAACTTTTCATTAAAGAAATAAAAAAAAAACATGCAAAACAAATTTAAAAGCATTGAGAAATACAAAACAATAAACAATTCAGTCATAATTAATGAAAGTACTGTTTATGGATGATTAGCCTCACAAAACACTTGCCTTGCATTTTTTTTACAAATTATGTTAAAATGTTAATTAACTATGTTACAAGTTTGAAGACAATATTTTCAAGTTCATTACTTAGACAGATAAGAAAGTTCAAGTTTCCAAAAATATACTTTCAAGTTCTTTACTTCAACATATTACAAAGTTCATGTTAAGAGCTCAACCACGTTTTAAGTCACAATGGAAATATTGTCTGTTATGTTAAACATTAATCCAGGGAGTAATCTTATCGCCAGATCATGGGGTCAGGAAGAATTATTTTAATTGGGTAAGTTTCAATGAGTGTTTTTACTGTTTGCCTTCCTCTGAATTCAATGCATATTTAAGTTAACAATTCTTGAGTTAAAAAAACATTACCTCAAGTTTACAATACTCATTAATTTAAAGTTCAACTGTTTTTACATTCAAATGTTAAAACTTTTAATACAAAATTATGTTAAAATCTTAATTCACTATGTTACTGTTTATAATGTTCCAAGCTGAAAAAATGTTTTTTCAAGTTCCTTAGTTACAAACATAAGAGAGTTCAAGTTTCAAAAAATATACTTTTAAGTTTCTTACTTAGATATATTACAAAGTTCATGTTAAGAGGTCAACCACGTTTTAAGTCACAGCAATAAACAAAGGTCAACCATGGAAAAATACAAAACAATAAACAATTCAGTCATAATTAATGGAAGTACTGTTTATGGATGATTAGCCTCACAAAACACTTGCCTTGCATTATTTTTACAAATTATGTTAAAATGTTAATTAACAATGTTACTGTTTCTAATGTTACAAGTTTGAAAACAATATTTTCAAGTTCATTACTTAGACAGATAAGAAAGTTCAAGTTTCAAAAAATATACTTTCAAGTTCTTTACTTCAACATATTACAAGGTTCATGTTAAGAGCTCAACCATGTTTTAAGTCACAATGTAAATATTGTCTTTTATGTTCAACATTAATCCAGGGAGTAATCTGATCGCCAGTTAGGAAGGAATTAAGGGGTCAGGAAGGAATTTTTTTTTTTTCCTCTCTGATACAATTCGCTACGTTTCAAGGAGGGTTTTTACTGTTTGCCTTCCTCTGGATTCAATGTATATTTAAGTTAACAATTCTTGAGATGGAACTTGCATGTTAAAAAACCATTACCTCAAGTTCACAATACTTATTAATTTAAAGTTCTACTGTTCTTACATACAAATGTTAATACTTTTAATACAAAGTGCTTTAACAGTTACTGTTCACCAAGAGAACATTTTACAGAAATAAACATGTTTAATATCACAATACTACTTATTTCATCATAACTAAAATCTTACAAGTGTCAAATATGTATATTAATAACTAAACAACTTTCCAAACATACACATCTCATTGCCGTCATTTTTTGACGGGCAAGTCGCTAGTATATATATATATATTTGTGAGTGTGCGTTTAATATGTATTTATAAATGAAAACTACAGATTGAACATTATTGCAATCGGATTCATCTTCCCCATGTTGCTTCACCATTTACAATTTAGCTGAATTGTTCCTTTCTGCATCATTTAGATGTTAAAATCCTTACAAATAAGCCTTATTCACTTACAATTCTCCATGTTAATAGCTGATTCCAAAACGATGCTCCTTCTTCCAAGCTGAAAAGTACTCCCCCTATGGTATGAAAAATAAATCAGTGGGTTTGTAGTTTATGCTATAATTTTTTTTTAACTATACAAAGAAAATGAATAGTACAAGGTAAAGCTTTAAATGTATGTACTCCCATCCTGTCTCCACTATATCCTTATGCTGCATATTAATTCAGATTTAGGTTTTACTTGCCATCTGTTAAGGTAACATCTGATATGAAAAATTATATAATGGGATATTGGATGATTCCATGGAGTATGGGATGGTTCCCCAGTAGGATATTGTGATAAAAGTCTACATCATTCGAGGCAATGGCCACTGCAGGTAAACAAATACAAATCTAGTAGCAATGTTAGGACAGTCTATTTGCACATTTTATCCAGCACCAAGACACCTAAAAGAGAAAAAGCTCTGGCTTTAGAAAGTTCTCATAAAGAAGGACCTCTATTCCTCCTTTTGTGTCAACATCTATTTGTCGTGCATTTTGAGGGTAAAGAATGCCACATCCATCTATTATTTACATTATAAGGTGGTCCATTGCCACTTACTAATTACCATTGTAATTATACACAAACACAGTATGTCTCTTTAACTGGTTAAGGGACTAAATCATTTTCCTCTTTATTGAAATTAAATGTCTGAGTTTGCAAATATTTATCTCTTGGGTAAGAAAGTCGAAATTAAACATTGTAAGGTTTCTAGATTGTATGCTAGGACATATGTCTTCATTTCAATGTTCCATTGTTCCTTCAAGTCTGTTATCAAACAGGTGTAGATTAGCATACAATGGAGTAGTCTAGTCTACCAGAATTAATTTGGCACATAATTAATGTTGAGGTCATAGCGTTTTAATACAACTAGATGGCTAGAAGCAGATATTCACATTATATTTATATATTTTTTTTAAATATATTCTTATACATAAAAAGAGGAGTGACTGATTGTCATTGGTGAAAACAAGCCTTGTGATGAGGGGACAGAAAGAGTTTATCAGAAGCAGGGAGAGAATATTCTGGGCTTTTGGTCTTTTGTCTTTGGCTGTTTTTCGGGGGTCTTTCCTGCTACCACCTGAGCCCTACCCTATACCATTTCCAATCTTATCTGACAGACCTGTCCTGAGAACAAACTGAGCGTCATTCTTGGCATAAACTTATGCCCCCTTCTAATCTTCCTTAAGATATAGTACTACATTTACTATATCAAATGCTGTTCTCTCTCAACTCTCTCTCTAAAAAATTCATTTACACAAAGAGGGATTTCTTCTGTGAGAAGGGATTCTCCAGTGACAGGTGAAAAAAAGGTGTAATTAGAAGAAAGCCAGATGCCTCTATACATCTGGAAATCATGTGGGCGAGGGGGTATAGCAAGCTATTTGCCTAGGAGGATGGGCTAGAACTGGGGGAGGTCTTTGGTGTTTTGTGTAATCTTTCTGTTTTTATATATATCTCTGAAACAATAAAGAAGTGGCCAGTGTGACTTTGGACACACTAAACACAGATGGTGTCAGCGTCTGCTTGTACTAATCCAAGGTACATGGTGTGTGATTCTTAGATCCTAAGAATAGGGGTCTGATGGTGCCGGTTTCTGCAGTAATGATGCTGTCATCGGAACTGTCTGCTGGTGTCGAGATCTGAACAAAAAGTTGCGACCGTAGAGAGAGAGAGAGATTTGAGGTGAGCGTGGTCCCCCAAATTGGCCGGTCGTGACAATGGTATTAACTATTTAGTTTGTAGTAGAGTTAAACTTTGCTTATATATCACCATTCTTCTGTTACTATTTTGGGAGTGGTCACAGACGCAGACAAATTAGCATCTATATTCCAGACTGTAGGTGTAAATCAATATTTTAATCTGTGCCCATATCCCTTAAAACAGACCGATTGACTTCATTCAATAATGTAACTGTTTAACTCTCTTACAAAGATCAATTATTAAAACATCTACATAACAAACCATACTTCGCTATTCTCAACATATATAATCTTGTATCACACAATCCACAAAACTGTCTTACATCGTTATTGATTGAATTGACCGACTTAATAAATTAAATGTAATCAATTCTGATGTAAGACCAACATCCAAATAACAGCTTGCCAACACCTAAATACAAAGTTTAATTAGCTTGCAACCTCACATACAATATAACCAATTCTGATACATATTGCTTCAATACATTTCTATATAATTATTGCTATATATAGTGTCATTCCATATTTACTGCTTTCATAGTTTCCATCTCTTTTTCCTTGAGCACTTATTGAAAGCTTAACACCTGAAGGCATGTTTTAATTGATAGAAGGTGGAGGGATGAGGGAGGAGGAATGAAGCAGGGGAATGGACACTTGTTCTCTTGCCTTGCACATTCTCTAAAGCAGGCAACTTACATCAACAAACACAAGATCCTGTCCTGCAAAAATGTAAATTCCTTCACACGCAAGAAATATTCTTCAAATAAGATGAATGCCTCCAGCAAGCAGCACAGGCATCAGTTATTGTCTCAATAAAATGATGTTCTTGAATTCTAATTTTCAGACACATTGGAACTTTAATTTTTGGTACACAGAAAATAAACAGCCACATAAAAAAAAGAAGCAAAGCAGTTTAGCATAATGAATTGGGACTTGCAAGTACTCTTCCAGGGAAGAAAGTTACATAGTTACATAGTGCCCAATAGTGCAAGGATTTTCTTGGCAATGTTTCTAATAGGAGAAGAAATGGAGGGTCCATTAGACTATCACACAAATAGATATCTAGACCGTATTATTTAGACAGACAGGAAATAAGTGCTCACAAATCATAGTTCTAAGAGATGCCAGATGATCATAGGATTTCCTCCTATAGCCTAGTATTTCAGAGGAATAGTACCCTACATTTCAATGAAGGCAGAACAATCAATTTATTTTTTAAAGCATTACATAAACACAAGTGATTTAAAAATAGTAGGGGCATTTTACCAACAGGGGCACCAAATGCTGCAGAAACTCCAGCTGCTGCACCTGCTGACACAAAATCTCTCTTCTCAGTGTCTCTGCGAAAGTATTCAAAGATCTAAAACAATAAAACATAACATGCAACTGTGGATTGTACATAAAATTCCCAGAAGCAGATAATCTTGCCTCAAAAGCAACATTGTTAAGAGCGCTTCTGAAAACAGAAAAACATATTTGACTGCAGATTAGAAAAACTTTGTATTTACTTGCGTTTTTAAGATAACATAATCTCTCTACAAATCATTTGAGGTTACAGGAAAATATATATATATATATATATATATATATATATATATATATATATATATATATATATATATATATATATATATATATATATATATATATATATATATATTCAGTTTTTTTTCTACAGTATTCTTATACTGTGAAAATGGCCGACATGTGACTCTGCGCTTACACCACTCTGTAGCCTTTGATGTTCCACTTTCTCAGGGCTGAAAAAGCAAATCCCTATTCAATTGCAAGATCCCTCCGACTCTGAAAAAGTACCCCAGGTTGCAAAGCGCAAATGCAGGATGAGGTCCTGCGTCCGCTAAGGAGGACACGCAAGGGCTTTAGAAGCCCTTACGTATGGTCCTCCGATTGTCCCCAGTGCACCAAACACAACCCCCATATGCCTACATTAGTCCCCAATGATGCAGGTGTCCCTACTGGGAACCCTGCAGAGTGCCCACATTAACCCCTTGCAGGATCGTGACCTCCCACTACATTTAAAATGTTTAAATTCCCCACCACGGGTCCCCACCCGCACCTAAAATTAACCCCCAAAATGCTGGGCCCCTTTGCATTGTCCCCACATTAACCCTTGCAATAAGGGTACTGATCGGACATGATTAGGACAATATTGAATTCAAAATTCATGCATTGGATCTAAAATCAGTGGGGTGGGGGGGGGTGGGGTAATATGGGATTAGGTAGGTAGTGCAGGTGGTTATAGGGTAGGGTAGAAGGGGGGGTAGTTTAGATTTAGTGGTTTATAAGAGATGGGATTAGATAGATAGGCCCAGATAGGCCCAGTTGGGGCTAGATAGGCCCAGTTGGGGCTAGATAGGCCCAGTTGGGGCTAGATAGGCCCAGTTGGGGCTAGATAGGCCCAGTTGGGGCTAGATAGGCCCAGTTGGGGCTAGATAGGCCCAGTTGGGGCTAGATAGGCCCAGTTGGGGCTAGATAGGCCCAGTTGGGGCTAGATAGGCCCAGTTGAGGCTAGATAGGCCCAGTTGGGGCTAGATAGGCCCAGTTGAGGCTAGATAGGCCCAGTTGGGGCTAGATAGGCCCAGTTGGGGCTAGATAGGCCCAGTTGGGGCTAGATAGGCCCAGTTGGGGCTAGATAGGCCCAGTTGGGGCTAGATAGGCCCAGTTGGGGCTAGATAGGCCCAGTTGGGGCTAGATAGGCCCAGTTGGGGCTAGATAGGCCCAGTTGGGGCTAGATAGGCCCAGTTGGGGCTAGATAGGCCCAGTTGGGGCTAGATAGGCCCAGTTGGGGCTAGATAGGCCCAGTTGGGGCTAGATAGGCCCAGTTGGGGCTAGATAGGCCCAGTTGGGGCTAGATAGGCCCAGTTGGGGCTAGATAGGCCCAGTTGGGGCTAGATAGGCCCAGTTGGGGCTAGATAGGCCCAGTTGGGGCTAGATAGGCCCAGTTGGGGCTAGATAGGCCCAGTTGGGGCTAGATAGGCCCAGTTGGGGCTAGATAGGCCCAGTTGGGGCTAGATAGGCCCAGTTGGGGCTAGATAGGCCCAGTTGGGGCTAGATAGGCCCAGTTGGGGCTAGATAGGCCCAGTTGGGGCTAGATAGGCCCAGTTGGGGCTAGATAGGCCCAGTAAGGGCTAGATAGGCCCAGTAAGGGCTAGATAGGCCCAGTAAGGGCTAGATAGGCCCAGTTAGGGTTATATGGGTTATTGGTGTATAGTTAGGCTTAATAGTGTAGTGCTTAGACTTTGTGTCATGAGGGTCCTGGATGACCCTCATGGCAATTATAGTTTTATTATAGGGGTTAATTAGTGTCCTATAGGGGTCTATATAGACCCCTATTGGACTGATGGTGTTAAATAGAGGCTTATGGGGGTCTGTATTGATCCCCATGAGTGACAGGGTTAATTAGGGGCTTGTAGTGGTCTGTACTGACCCCCATGGGTGGCAGGGTTAATTAGGGGCTTATGGGGTCTGTATTGACCCCCATGAGTGAAAGGGTTAATTAAGGGCTCTGTATAGATCCCCACGAGTGATAGGGTTAGAATTTATTTAGCACGGGTCCTTTAAGGACCTGCAAGGCAGGAAATTTGAATTTTGGATGCATTGGTGGTCCTGATCACGTCCAATCGGGACCCCCATTGTAAGGGTTAATGTGAGGACACCTCCAGGGGTCCCGAGGTCCCGAAGGGGACTCCCAGCATTTGGGGGGTTAATTTTAGGTCCCAGTGGGGGTACTTGCAGTACCCCTGCTGTCGGTCTTAACTATTTCTGTGCCGTGGGTCCTTTAAGGATCCACGGCGGGGAATGTAAACATTTTAATTGCTGTGGGGGGACACGATTGTGAACCCCACTGCAAGGGTTAATGTGGGGTCCCCGATGCGGTTCACCAGCATGGGGTTGATGTGGGTACTCTTCAGGGGTTACGTTCGGACCCCCGCATCATGTGGGTCATGTGTGGGGACACCGGCATCATTGGAGTTGATGTGGGTGCACTGCAGGGGTCGCGTTCGAGACCCCTGCACCAGGGTTACTTGTCGGGAGGCTGCTAGAGCACTCGCAGCTCTGAATACCGTCAATCAGGATGGTCTCAACTCCCATTGGGTGACAGTTTGCAGTAGCTGTTTCCATGCAGTCGCAAGCCAAGCTCTGCTTATGTTGGAAAGATTGGTTTCCAATTTCGGATGTCAGGCACAGTGTCTCTGCCTTGGCTAATTGAATAGCCTTGTAAACGTAGGGGAAAAGCAGCTTGCAGCTTACTCCGAGATATCCGTCCCTTTGCGAGTGAGCTTCGACCTGCCAATTGAATGAGGCTGTATATCTCTAATTCTAGTACTTTTTCCCTTTTCTGTATTATTTGCATTCAAAACAAGCACATGTTACACAGCATGTTTAAATGCACAATTTGTTACTTACAAGAGCACATAAAACAATGATCTATTTATATAGATCTCTTATTCTGTATATCGCTACGGAATGTGTTGTCGTGTTACAAATAAAAGTTAATTATAGCATTTCTTCCCCAATATAAAACACGTGTGTAGGAAAGTGTTATCAATCGTTTTTTTCCAAAAATGTAGACAAACCTTTAGCCTTTTTGTCTTTAGCATTTGAAAGGTTTTCACATAAAGAAACTTCGTATTAGTCCCACCTTAAAGTCTCTCTTGAGTGAAGTTGATCTTCCTTGTGAAATACCAGCTGCAACAACTGCCCCGGAATGAATCATGGGACCTTCCTAAAAAAAAAAAAAAGTACATATTTTTAAGGAGATAACATCTTAGTTTCCTTTTGATTAAAAGTGAATTATTAGCACAAGTATACCCTCCTGCTTCAAAATCTGATTAAAAGCACACATGTTTAAAGAAACAGATCACCTTATCCAAATCTGGATGGTTATAACCTATTAAGAAAAGAAAGGTGAAATGGTAAGAGAGGAGGGGGGATTTGTCTGTATGTTTAGCCCGAATTTAAGCCTACAGTAAGAGTTAGATATTTATGCTGGAAACTAGCGGTAATGTTGAATGTTTGTGGGTAGAGTTAAATAGCGGAACAGCAAATTCTAAAAGAATATTAGTTGGAGTATGCTATAAACCACCAAATATAATTGAAAGCGAGGAAATGCAATTATTGTTACAGGTCGGAAATGCAGCTAAGCACAGGCAAGTTCTAATAATGGAAGATGTTAATTACCTGGAAATAAACTGGATAAATGAGACCAGTAGTTCAGGGAAGGGGAGCAGGTTCTTGAGTACATTTAGGGATCATTATCTGGCCCAGGTTATACAAGAACCTATTAGAAATGAGGCTATCTTGGATTTAGTTATCACAAATAAGATTGATATGGTATCAAATGTTGAAATACTGAGGGAACTAGGTTCTGTAATAGCCAAACCATTATATTTAGTTTTTCAAGATTCACTTGTGACTAAGTGCCCTTCGCCACTTTGTCTTGGAGAGGACTGTTTGCCAGCCTCCTGCCCTGCGACTATGGCCCTGGTACATATTGCCCTTCAAACACAGTATTCGGCCATACCAGAGTGTATGTCACTCATTCTGGCCCTTTACATAAAGGGGGGTCATTCGGTACTTGCCCTGTGTGAACCATGATACCACAGATAGCTATGCCATGGAGCCCATTCATATAATGAAAGACTATGGGAAAGACTTTAGCTACATGGCAATTGAACTGTGTGAAGAGGATCTGAGCGCTATTCGGTAGTTTTGTGCGCTCAGATCCCAGCTGTAACGGAACCCATCACTGTTTTACCCTGTTTTAAAATATGATCACATTGCTGTACTGTAGATATGTTGTTTTATGTTCTACAGAATATATTGGCTCAGAATATTAGGGCTACTAGGCTAATAGATAATCCTATTACAGAGACTCTTCATACGCAAGAGAGGTCCATTGTGTGAAGTGTTCACATTGTGAAAGATGGAACAAAGAGAAGCATTATCTTATCAATGTCTGTTATTGAATCAAAGTAGCCGGCTAGTCCCTGGGAGGTGTGACCACACCTGTTGTCTCTCTATGTGTATTGTGTGGCCAAATATGGGCATGTGTATTACCTGTGGAAAGAGATGGGTATATATATTTCTGCATATACCAAAATAAAGACAGTATTCTTTGACTCCCAAGAAAGTGTCGTCCAATATGGGTGGTCTGGGCTTCAGAGACTGCGCAGTGCTTCTATATGGATATTTAATGCTGAACCTGACTTTCCCTCTGGAACTCTTGGATGGGATTATACCAACTTGACTTTTACACAGCAGCTTGCCAGGGAAAAGGACGTCTCCAACGGCTGGTACCCTCTCACTACCGGGGTAGCCGTTACATCACTCAACACAGGGTCTCTACCAGATTAAAAGCAGATGTGATATCTATATTTAGATCAGTGAGTCTCACTTCTGTAGTGAGAAAGCTTTTAGAAGGGTTAATAAGGGATAACATACAAGAATATGTCTATTTGAACAGGAATATAACTAGGAGTCAACATGGATTTATGAGAGATAGGTCATGTCAAACAAATCTAACTAGTTTCTATGAGGAGGTTAGTTGGAACTTGGATCAACTCAGTGGATGTAGTATTTTTAGATTTTGCAAAGGCTTTTTATACAGTGCCACATGGGAGACTATTGTGCAAATTAAGGGATACAGGAATTGCAGTAAATATTTGCTCATAGATCGAGCACTGGCTAAAAGACAGGAAGCAAAGGGTTGTGGTAAATTGAACCATACTCCGATTGGACTAATGTGTTTAGTGGGGTCCCTCAGGGTTCAGTGTTATGTCCTCCCTTTTTTAACATATTTATTAATGACTTTGAGGTGGGACTGGAAAGTAGTGTCTCCATTTTTGCTTATGACACAAAGTTGTGCAATGTAATACAATCAGATAATGATGTACTTTGCCATTTAGATGGCCATTCCTCTAATTTATGTAGATTAGATTTAATACGAAAAAAAAGTAAAGATATGCATCTGGGAAGGAAAAATAGCCATGCAATGTATAATCTTAATGGAGCAAATATAGGTAGGATTGTAGTGTGGTGTTTCCATTTTCGCAGATGACACGAAGTTGTGCAAGGTAATTAAATCAGATAATGATGTGCTTTCCCTCCAAAGGGATTTACATAAAATTGAGAAATGGGCATCTAAATGGCAGATGAGATTTAATATGAATAAATGTAAAGTTATGCATCTGGGAAGGAAAAATAGCCATGCAATTTATAATCTTAATGGAGCAAATCTAGGTGTATCAGATATTGAAAGGGATTTGGGAGTACTTGTGGACAACCACCTAGGTAACCGTGCTCAATGCCAAGCAGCAGCTGCAAAGGCAAATAAAATATTAGCATATATTAAGAAGGGTATAGAAGCAAGTGAAGCAAATATAATTATTCCACTATACAAATCCCTAGTACGCCCTAATTTGGAATAAGGAGTATAATTTTGGGCACCACTTTATAAGAGGGACATTTTAGAGCTGGAAAAGGTACAGCGAAGGGCTACAAAAGTAATAGGGGAATGGAAGGGCTAAGTTATGTAGAAAGACTAACTAAATTAAACATATTTTTTCTAGACAAAAGGCATCTAAGAGGAGATAGGATTACATTATATAAATACATCCAGGGTCAGTATAAGGAATTGTAAAGGGAGCTTTTTGTGCCAATTAGTTTTCAACTGACAAGAGGACATCCCTTGGGGTTAGAAGTAAAAAGATTCCACCTTAAAGAAATAAAAGGGTTCTTCACAGTAAGGGTGGTTAATCTGTGGAATTCTCTACCTATAACTTTAAAAGGGAGCTGATATATTTTTAATTAAAATGGGTATTCCGGGTTATCCTGGTTAATTAGAGAGAATTGATCCAGGGAGGAGTCCAATCGCCAGTATTTGGGGTCAGGAAGGAATCCCCCCCCCCCCCCCACTAAGGAATATGTTGGACCGTTACAAATACATAATAATAAAAATATATTAATAATTGCAACTTTTGATGCAATTATTTGAGCTTAGTACAATAATACATATTACTATCAAAAGGTTTAAGCTTAAATACAACATGCACAGTTAAATAATGATGTGGAAAACAAGCATACTATATATACAAATATAAAGGAAAAGAGCATATCACTATATACCCAAGGGCAATTACAGTAAGTAGTCTATTTATATGACTGTTCATTTATCAAATAGATAAGAAGGAAGACTACAGTTGAACATATACAAAATTGTATTCAGCATTCATGTAAAATAAGAATCAACAGTTAATAAAAAATGGGATTAATTAGGCATTACTGAAACGTGGTGGGATGAATTTCATGATTGGACTGTTTATCTGGATGATTATAACCTATTTAGGAAAGATAAGGCCAATGGTAAAAGAGGAGGAGGGATTTGTCTATGTTAAGCCCAAATTTACAAGAGCCTACTAGAAATGAGGCTATCTTGGATTTAGTTATAACAAATAATATCGATATAGTATCAAATGTTGAAATAGGGCATCCTTTGGGAAACAGTGATCACAACAGTCTCATTTGAGATCAATTAAAAAAACATAACTGTAAGGGGCTAATGAAAACTCTTAATTTTAAAAAGGGCAGATTTTAACCGTCTAAGGACAGCAATACAACATATTGACTGGGACAGAGAACTGACAGGTAAAAATACTGAAAATAAAATGATAATGCTAAAATCCTTACTAAATAAACATACTTATCACCATATACCATGTGGAAATAAAAGTAGAAGGAGTAAATCACAAACCATGTGGCTTAACAATGAATTAAAGATGAAGATGAGGTGTAAAAAACAAGCATTTAAATTATACAAACAAGAGGTGACAGAGACTGTTTTACATAAGTACAAGGAAATCAACAAGGCTTGCAAAAGCGCTATTAGACTGGCTGAAATCGAAAATGAAAAGTTAGTTGCAAAGGAGAATAAGGCAAACCCTAAAATATTTTTTAAATATATTAATGGGAAGAAGGCCAGGAAGGAAGCTATATGAACATTACAATGTGACACAAGCCCGATATGGATACATCGATTGTAGTGAACTATCGCCCATTATCCATGTTAAACTCTGACATTAAAATATACGCCTCTGTATTAGCTGCAAAACTGAATAACTTTATTGGTGATTTAATAAATTCAGACCAAACAAGCTTTATAAAAAATAGACAAGGCCCTGATAATTCGTAAACTGATTGATATACTAGCATTTTCTAAAAATATAAAACTCCCAGTTGTTACCTTGTCAATAGATGCAGAAAAAGCATTTGACAGGGTCAACTCGGAATTTATAGAGGCTATCATGAAGAAATTCGGCATGGGCAGATTTGGAACAGACGCCGTTAAGGCTTTATATTCTAACACATGTGCCTATGTTACTGGGAACTGATTTCTGCTCTGAGGAATTTATGATTTCTAATGGTACCCGGCAGGGGTGGCCCTTATCCAAATTGATTTTTGCGTTAAGTTATCAAACCTTTTGTGGAGAAAATTAGAAGTTCGGGGGGAATTAGGGGGATACCCATCAAACAGGTACAAAGTAAGGTCACAGTACTTACGAATGACTTGTTGATAACAATAACAGAACCATTTCAATCTTTGCTTAGATTACAGGAGATAATTAGTGAATTAAACGATAGGTGTACCCGTAAAACTTTGATGGATAAATTTAAGTAGAATTGGGAAATAAATTCTCACACTTGGGGATTATGTTTCCTTCCAATCTAAAATACCATATTAAAGGTAAATTTAAATATGCTTTATACCAAGATTTCTAGTATTTTAACAGAGTTGAACACACACAATTTTCCTTGGTCTGTCAGAATTGCTTCAATTAAAATGTCAATTCTCCCGAAATTAATCTATATTATGAGGTGTATTCCGTTGAAATTTCCACAATATCAACTTAGAAAATATCAGAGATTAATAGAGAAATACATTTATAGAAATAAGTGTTCCAGAATAAATAGAAATACAGTTGCTAGGGATTTTAACAAAGGGGCGGTTATCCTCTCCAAATGTATTTGATTATTATACTGCAACAGTGGTAACTCATATTTTAAAGTTCTCCATTAATAAAAATAAATCTAAATTTTGGGAAATTGAAAACACTCTTTCGCAGGGTTTCCAATTAGAAGGACTTATATGGAATAAGGAAGTAGATAAAAAAGTAAAAGATAAATTACCCCTTGTGGTCAAATCTTTATACTCCCAATAGCATATGATAAATTAACAACTAAACTTCATTAAAGTGGTTGCTCCTAACACCCCCTTAAATGTTCTATTTCCAATAAATAATAAAAAAAAAACGTAATTGGACCCATATGTGCTTAATTTTGGTGGGGGGATTTGTGCAGAAAACTTACAATAAAAACTTTTCAAATGTTAGTATATAAGAATGTTCTCTCTACAGACCAATGATTTAAATTTCTTAGAATAAAAAGTACCTTATATAAAAGCGGCTTATCTAATCTTCCAGATAGGCAACCTTCGGACTTTGAAAACTTGGCAATTGACGAGAAGGAAAAATCCATCTCAATAATTAAAAACTTAAAATCAAACACTAAGACCATTGGAATGATTATTTGGGAACATTCTATGTGTTTGAATTTGGAAATGGCTGCATGGTACAAAGCCTTCAAGGTAATGAAAACAGTATGTAATTGCGTCTCATTAAGGGAAACTTATTTTAAGGTTATACAAAGTTGGTACATGACCCCTCATATTAAAGCTAAATGGGCTTCTCAAACTACAGGAGGTGAATGTTGGAGAGGATGTAACGATAGTGGCACTCTTGAACATATGTGGTGGTTTTGCACCAACATTTTTAAATTTTGGGATGATTGTATATTACATTTATCTATAATTACGAACTGTAAGCTTAAAAAATCTCCAACTTTGATTCTCTTCCATGTTGGATTGGAACACAAATATAAAGGTATTGTAATTAACATTAACTCTATTGCAAAATATAGTAGTAAAATGGAAACATTCCCATATTCCTTCCTGGTCAGAAGTTAAAGTTATGGTAGATAGGAAAAAAAAAATTGAAATTGATTATATCCAAATTGAACCTAAAAGATATAAAAAGATGATTACAAAATGGGTCCTTTGGTTCTAGAGACTACCGAGAGGAATGTTGATAAATCCTTTTTGACTCGCCGAGTGCACTTCCTTCCTTCCACTATTTCTTCCACTTTTCTTGTGAAGATTTAACTTTGTTTAAAAGCTCTTGTATGTTTTAAAATACTTATTTTTTGCTAATGCATACATATACAGTAATGTGGATGTTTTTTTTTTATATCCATTGGTTAATTAAATAACAAGCAAGAAAAGTAAGTGGCAGGTAGCGCTTAGGAATCAATTTATTATATATCTTATTATGAAAACATTGCATGAACTACAATTCTTCCAAATTGATTTATGAACTTATTGGCCCTCATTCAATTGCAATTTGATTTGGCCAATTGAATAGGGCTCTAAATAAGCACATAACATATTTTTTTTAAAGAAGTTTTTAGTTAGTAAGCATCTATCCAAAGGAAAGGTTTTCACTAACAAAAAACTTCTTTAAAAAATATATGCTATGTGCTTATTTAGAGCCTTATTCAATTGGCAAAATCGCAATTGAATGAGGCCCATTGTATCTAAGGCATATTTTGGACATAAGTTATTTGTTTAGATTTATTGTAATATTTGTTATGTATGTTTTGTAACTGTTCTGTTTTGTTTATACTGTCAAAATGATAAACAAATACATTTAAAAATAAACAAACATTTAAAAAAAATGTGACAAAGGCCATCTGATAACTAGTGACCAGTAAAAGGCAGATGAGCTAAATAGGTTATTTTCTTCGGTATTCACAAGGGAGGTACCTGTGGTTGGGTCACTGCAAGATAATGGGGCTACACTACCTTCACCAAATAACTGGTTACCGCAGGAAGAAATCCAAAAGAGGTTGGAAAAAATAAATGTTAATAAAGCCCCGGGTCCTGATGGAATACATCCAATGGCACTGAGGGAACTGGGCTCTATAATAGCCAAACCATAATATCTAATTTTTCAGGATTCACTCAACACAGGATCTCTACCAGATGACTGGAGAAAGGCAGAGGTGATACCTATATTTAAGAAGGGAGCAAGAGCTAATCCTGGGAATTATAGACCAGTGAGTCTGACTTCGGTAATGGGAAAGCTTCTAGAAAGGTTAATAAGAATATGTCAATTATACAAGAATATGTTTATTCAAATAGGATTATAAGTATGAGCCAACATTGATTTATAAAGGATAGGTCATGTCAAACAAAACTAATTATTTTCTATGAGGAGGTTAGTAGGTACTTGGATCAAGGCAACTCATTGGATGTAGTCTATTTGGATTTCGCAAAGGCTTTTAATACAGTGCCACATGGGAGACTATTGAGCAACCTAAGGGATACAAGAATTACCATAAATATTTGCTTATGGATAGAGAGTTGGCTAAAAGACAGGAAGCAAAGGATTGTGGTAAATGGAACATACTCCGATTGGACTAATGTGGTAAGTGGGGTTGCTCAGGGTTCAGTATTAGATCCCCTCCTTTTTAACATATTTATTAATGACTTGTAAGTGGGAATGGAGTGTGGTGTCTCCATTTTTGCTGATGACACAAAGCTGTGCAAGGCAATTACAATAGAAAACGATGTACTTTCCCTCCAAAGTGATTTGCATAAATTAGAGGAATGGGCATCTAAGTGGCAGATGAGATTTAATATGAATAAATGTAAAGTTATGCATTTGTGAAGGAAAAATAGCCATGCAATTTAAAATCTCAATGGAGCAAATCTAGGGGTATCAGATTTTGAAAGGAATTTGGGAGTACTTGTGGACACCCACGTAGGTAACAGTGCTCAATGCCAAGCAGCAGCTGCATAGGCAAATAAAATATTAGCATGTATTATGAATGGTATTGAAGCAAGGGAAGCAAATATAATTCTACCACTATACAAATCCCTAGTACGCCCTCATTTGGAATATGGAGTACAATTTGGGGCACCACTACATAAAAAGCACATGTTAGAGCTGGGAAAAGTACATAGAAGGTCAACAAAGTTAATAATGGGAAAAGAGGGGCTAAGTTATGAAGAAAGACTACCCAAATTCAACTTATTTACTCTAGATAAAAGATGTCTAAGGGGGGATATGATTACCTTATATAAATATATCCAGGGTTAGTTAATACAAGGCTTTGTCAAAGGAACTTTTTGTGCCAAGAGGTTTTCAACTGACAAGGGGACATCCTTTGAGATTAGAAGTAAAAAGATTTCACCTTAAGAAAAGAGTTCTTCATAGGAAGGGTGGTTAATCTGTGGAATTATCTACCAAAGGAGGTGGTGACAGCAGATTCGATAGATAACTTTAAAAAGGGATTGGATATATATTTAGTTGAAAATGGCATTAAGGCCTATCCTGGATAAATAGAGAGGGAGTATTGATCCAGGGATGAATCCGATCGCCAGTATCTGGGGTCAGGAAATAATTTTATATATTTTTTCCTGTTGAGACAATTGGCAAAGTTTCACTGGGGGTTTTGTTTCTGTTTGCTTTCCTCTGGATCAATTAACGATAAACCCGCTTATTGAAGATCAGAAAAGGTCTAAAAAGCTTGAACTTGATGGACTAAAGTATTTTTTCAACCTAAATTACTATGTAACAAAAACCACGCCATACACGGAGCAGTAGGGATTGGCAGGGTGGTTGGAAAAGATACTTGATCGCTAGACATTGTGATGTGGTACATAATTCTGTGCAAGCTACAAATCTAAATGTCACTATGAAACTTGGCATCTCCCTTCTACATAGCATAATGCTGCAGTGTCCTATATAGATCTGGACACAGAGTATGTCTGATTTATTTCAGATGAAGCTGAATGGGGGATTAGTTTAAATGCTATGTGCCAACTAGTAACAAAAGAAATGACTGGAAAATGTAATTCCCTTGTCATATATAACCTCTTTTGTGACCCTAATAATCTGTTACAATGATCATGAAAAATGTATCCGAAGTAGTTTCGGCTTATATACCATATAATATGGAGGGGTGTAAGATATAGTGGTATTATAATCTTTTAGATAAACTGGTGGATTCCTTATTTTCTGTGAAATTACTGGGACCAATATTTTACTAAAACAGTTTAACTCTCTTATGAGCATATCCAATAAAATTGTATTGCATGTCCTAATAAATTCTACAGTTACAAACTGGCCTCACTAATTTGCGGAGTTACATTGTGGGACTAAATTTGTTACTTTGAGACATTTTCATACACTTTGTAAAGAGCCATACAATGACACTAATATAGGAGTCTTGACAGAGATACCTAGATATTAATATTGAGGCTACATAAGTGTAAACAATATCTAAAATCTAATACCTTACCTTATTCAATTAAATTGTATCAAATATCTTACTATATGCTACTGTTGCCAAGCAGCTTAGATATTTTGTCTTTTATATACGAGTTATATATTTTATCAATACCAATAAGCTGCTGGACTTTAATTGTCACTTTTTTAGACATTCTGTGAACAATTGTGTAGAACCATGATTTGGTTTGACACTGTTTGTTATGACACTTTAATACATAAGTCCTGGAAGGGGATACTTAGGGAGACACATAGGTTAATATTGAAACTATAGGCGTTTTAACAGTACTCAAAATCCAGCACCCCACCTTGATTCTCTTATGTTTTAAACTATCATTGTTGTCCCTTCTTTTGCTTTTTGAATGAATACTTTAAGAACAGTTACACTTTAAATAAGTGATGGGTCTCTTTACCAGTATCCACCCTTTGATGTGATGGTTTCAAATGAACAACGTAAGCAATTGTTAGAATTCCTGTATATATGGATAATATACAGTAATAGTACATATTAATACATAGTGTCTTGACCTTAACACTACAGGAAAAATGCACTAAAATTAAGAGCTGTTTCTTTCCCCTTTGGTGTCACTAATTTATTAGTTTGATTATAAGTCAAAAGTGGATATGAACTTGTTTTTAATTCATGTATATATTGATTACATAAAAAAAACATGAGATTTATAAGTTAAACCTTTAATGGTATTATGCAAAGATATATTTTTTAAATTATGTTTATTTATTGATATTTATTAAGACTGTTCTTCTGATTGTATTGTAGGTCTTTTAAAATACTCAAGCAATGTATAGAACCATAAAGTAGACACCTCCACTTTTATACCTTATCCATAATCTTTTATTTTAAGTTAATACATTTTGCTTTTAATTAAGGTTTGGGAGATTATTTTAATGTAATTAAATTGACTTTGAATAACAAATACTCCAAAAAATGTGAATTGTTATAACTTGCATGTTCTGTAATTGAATGGGATTATATTCTTGAATGGATATTAACTTATATTTATTATCTTTCATATTTAAGGTTTGAAAATGGCATCACAAATACATAATGCCAATGTGATATCAAATAAAATAAAAACTTTAGGAATATTTATTGTGATCAAACAAGATCCTTTATTTTTATGGACTGTGAAATTCCTTTATGAGCAATTACATATAAAGGTTTTGCCTATCATGGTGAGATAATAACCCTCTCCAATGTTTTTTTTTTTTATAATGCCAACTTTCTATTTTATTGATTAATGAATTAAGTATACTGAATTTATTTTTTCCATGTACTTAAATTATCCATTTGTTATATTTTAATCACAATAAATCATTACATGATAGCCTTAAAATGAATAAAATTTCTGAATAATATATGAAGTGTGCAGTGATAATTTGTGTTTAATGAACGAAAGTGAATCCCTCATTTAATCCTTTAGGACTTCTTGTGTTCAAAAGGAAGGTCAAAACCATCCCCACAGTTAGTTCAAATAGAGAGCACGATCGATCTCCTGTAAGCCCCTCATGAGCTGAGAATAAACGCCTCATGAAATGCAGGTTCTGCTGACGTCAGCAGTGAAAACACAGTAGTATAGGACGGAACAAATATCATTACAAGCGGACGATCCAACTGCAGCTGAAGTGTAGCAGACAGATTAAAGAATACAGTAAGCAGCAAGATAATATCAAAGACATGCTCTAAATGTGGCACAGAAAACATATTTAAAATGTTAATAATATCACTGTTTAGCAAGAAGAGAAAGAGTTAACAAAATCAAAACTAAGAGTAACAACTAATCCGCTCAATAGTATAAAAGGAAGCCTATAATGATGAGATAAAATACAACAAGCTTTCTTAGTGAATCATAATATACAGTCAGGTCCATAAATATTGGGACATCGACACAATTCTAAACTTTTTGGCTCTATACACCACCACAATGGATTTGAAATGAAACGAACAAGATGTGCTTTAACTGCAGACTTTCAGCTTTAATTTGAGGGTATTTACATCCAAATCAGAACGGTGTAGGAATTACAACAGTTTGTATATGTGCCTCCCACTTTTTAAGGGACCAAAAGTAATGAGACAATTGGCTGCTCAGCTGTTCCATGGCCAGGTGTGTGTTATTCCCTCATTATCCCATTTACAAAGAGCAGATACAAGCTCCAGTGTTCATTTCAAGTGTGCTATTTGCATTTGTTGCTGTTAACTCTCAATAGGAGATCCAAAGAGCTGTCACTATCAGTGAAGCAAGCCATCATTAGGCTGAAAAAACAAAACAAATCCATCAGAGAGATAGCAAAAACATTAGGTGTGGCCAAATCAACTGTTTGGAACATACTTAAAAAGAAAGAACGCACCGGTGAGCTCAGCAACACCAAAAGACCCGGAAGACCACGGAAAATAACTGTGGTGGATGACCGAAGAATTATTTCCCTGGTGAAGAAAACACCCTTCACAACAGTTGGCCAGATCAAGAACACTCTCCAGGAGGTAGGTGTATGTGTGTCAAAGTCAACAATCAAGAGAAGACTTCACCATAGTAAATACAAAGGGCTCACCACAAGATGTAAACCATTGGTGAGTCTCAAAAACAGGAAGGCCAGATTAGAGTTTTCCAAACAACACCTAAAAAGCCTTCACAGTTCTGGAAAAACATCCTATGGACAGATGAGACTAAGATCAACTTGTACCAGAGTGATGGAAAGAGAAGAGTATGGAGACGGAAAGGAACTGCTCATGATCCAAAGCATACCACCTCATCAGTGAAGCATGGTGGTGGTAGTGTCATGGCGTGGGCATGTATGGCTGCCAATGGAACTGGTTCTCTTGTATTTATTGATGATGTGACTGCTGACAAAAGCAGCAGGATGAATTCTGAAGTGTTTCGGGCAATATCTGCTCATATTCAGCCAAATGCTTCAGAACTCATTGGACGGCGCATCACAGTGCAGATGGACAATGACCCGAAGCATACTGCAAAAGCAACCAGAGAGTTTTTTAAGGGAAAGAAGTGGAATGTTATGCAATGGCCAAGTCAATCACCTGATCTGAATCCGATTGAGCATGCATTTCACTTGCTGAAGACAAAACTTCAGGGATGAAACCCAGCGTCTGGTGATGTCTATGCGTTCCAGACTTCAGGCTGTAATTGACTGCAAAGGATTTGCAAACAAGTATTAAAAAGTGAAAGTTTGTTTTATGACTGTTAATCTGTCCCATTACTTTTGGTCCCTTAAAAAGTGGGAGGCACATATACAAACTGTTGTAATTCCTACACCGTTCACCTAATTTGGATGTAAATACCCTCAAATTAAAGCTGAAAGTCTGCAGTTAAAGCACATCTTGTTCGTTTCATTTCAAATCCATTGTGGTGGTGTATAGAGCCAAAAAGATTAGAATTATGTCGATGACCCAATATTTATGGACCTGACTGTGTGTGTGTATGTATGTATGTATGTATGTATGTATGTATGTATGTATACCCAAAAAGTTTAGAATTGCGTCGATGTCCCAATATTTATGGACCTGACTGTATATAAGTTAAATAAAGAATTCTAAAGAAGTGGTTGAAAAATCGAACATAAGGTATAATGGTAAAATAAACCAACTGGCATAAATAATGGTATAGGATTATTCATGAATAATTATAAATGGTTTAAGTAGTGGTTATAAAATCAACCATGAGTAAAATTGTATATTGGTTGTTGTTTAGAAGTTCAGTCATGTACGATCCTCCATGACCTTATGGACCGCAGCATGCCAGAAACATCAGCCACTACCTCTCTGAGCATCATCAAGTTCAGTTTCATTGCTTCAGTGACTTCATCTATACATCTCTGCCGCGGCCTTCCCCTTCTTCGTGTGCCTTCAATCTTTCCCAGCATCAGAGTCTTCTCTAGGGAATCCTGTCTTCTCATGATATGGCCAAAATATTTGAGCTTCAGCCTCCAGATCATACCTTCCAGTGAATAGTTTGTTGTGATTTCCTGTAGTACTAATTTATTGGATCTTCTTGCAGTCCAAGGGACTCTAAGTAGTTTTCTCCAACACCACAACTCAAAGTCATCAATTCTACGACACTCCGCCTTCTTTATGGTCCAGCTATGACATCCGTATGTTTTACAATCAGGACCTTTGTTCATAGATTAATATATTCACTTTTTACTAGGTTTTTACTAGCCCAGGAAAGTTAAAAAAAAAAAAAAAAAAAATACAAAGTTCCTGGTCCATTTATTGTTGGAACAGCGTTTGTAGGATCTTAAACACTACCTTGCTGGCATGCGAAATGAGAGCAATTATTAGATAATTGGAGCACACTTTGGCACTGCCTTTATTACATAGTAATTAAGGTTGAAAAAAGACTTTCAGTCCATCAAGTTCAACCTTTTAAGATCTCCTCTGATCTGTAATATGCGGATAAGTTATTAATTAATTAGTTGTCAAATTATTAATCAACTATTTAAATATTTATTTAAATTATTAATTAATCCAGAGGAAGGCAAACAGAAAAAAAAAACAAGTAAACCTTAGCCAATTGTCTCAAAGGGGAAACAATGAATTCCTTCCTAACCTCAGATACTGGCGATCTGATTTCTATCTGGATCAATACACTCTCTCTAATTATCCAAGACAACCCTAAATTCCCTTTTTAATTAGAAATAAATCCAGTCCCCTTTTAAATTTTATCTATCAAATACGCTGTCCCCACCTCCTCTGGTAAAGAATTCCACAGATTAACCACCCTTACTGTGAAGAACCATTTTCTTTCTTTAAAGGTGGAATCTTTTTACTTCTAACCTCAAATCTAACCACAAATCTTTATACTGACCCTGGATGTATTTATATAGGGTAATCATAACCCCTCTTAGACAGCTTTTTTTCTAGAGAAAATAAGTTTAATTTGGATAGACTTTTTTCATAATTTAGTCCCTCCATTCCCCTTATTAGATTTGTAGCCCTTCTCTGTACTTTTTCCAGTTCTAAAATGTCCTTTTTATGAATTGGTGCCCAAAACTGTACTCCATATTCCAAATGAGGATGTACTATGAATTTGTATCTGCCTCCCTTGCTATGCCCTTGCAGCTGCTGCTTGGCATTGAGAACGGTTATGTAGGTGGTTGTCCACAAGCACTCCCAAATCCCTTTCAATATCAGATACCCTAGATTTGCTTCCTTAAGTTTATATATTGCATGGTTATTTTTCCTTTATCTCTTATGTTTGCACAATAGTCTCCCATGTGGCACTGTATCAAAAGCCTTTGCAAAATCTAAAAAGACTACATCCACTGCGTTGCCCTAAACAAGGTTTCTTCTAACCTCCTCATAGAAACTACCGTATATACTCGAGTATAAGCCGAGTTTTTCAGCCCTTTTTTAAGACTAAAAAGGGCCCCCTCGTCTTACACTCGAGTCACTCTCCCCTGTGTCTCTCTAACCCACCCAGTGTCTCTCTAACCCACCCAGTGTCTCTCTAACCCACCCAGTGTCTCTCTAACTCACGTGCCTCTCTAAACCCCTGTGTCTATTTCGCTCCCCCCTCCTCATTCTAAACCCCCCTTTACCCCTCACAATACCTCCCCCTCCCCCGTTCCCCTCACTTACCTCCATCTGTAGTTTCTCCCCGGCCTCCGCTCCTTCCTGCTTCGGCACACGTCATATGCCGGTGAATGGCAGCAGGAGCAAGAGACGTAATTGCATAGGGGGGGGGAAGGAGGAGGATGGGAGGAGGAGGGGGGGGGATTGGTAGGAGGAGGATGAAGGAGGATGGGAAGGATGAGGATGGGAAGGATGAGGATGGGAAGGATGAGGATTGGAGGGAGGAGGATGTTCATTAGCATATACCAGTTCTGGTGATCTCCACCCTCACTACACCGGAGAACATCCTCCTCCTTCCCATCCCTCCCCTCCTATGCAATTACATCCCTTTCTCCCCTCTTGATTCTTTCCAGCATCACCTCTTGCTGCTAATACTTCACCCGCAGCGTGTCTTATGCCATTTACCGGTATGTGCTAATGACGTGACGTCACATCGTCACGTCGTTAGCATATACCGGTGAATGGCATAAGACACTCTGCGGGGAAAGTATTAGCAGCAGGAGCTGATGCTGGTAAGAATCAAGAGGGGAGAAAGGGATGTAATTGCATAGGGTGAAGGAGGAGGATTGGAGGAGGAGGGGGGATGGGAAGGACGAGGATGAAGGTGGCTGGGAAGGAGGAGGAGGGGGATGGGAAGGAGGAGGATGTTCCCTAGCATATACCGGTAATCTCCACCCTCACTACACTGTAGAACATCCTCCTCCTTCCCATCCCTCCCCTCCTCCTTCCCCCCTATGCAATAACATCCCTTTCTCCCCTCTTGATTCTTTCCAGCATCAGCTCCTGCTGCTAATACTTCCCCCGCAGCATGTCTTATGGAGAAAGAGATGTAATTGCATAGGGGGGGAGGGGGGATGAAGGAGGAGGAGGGGGGATGAAGGAGGAGGAGGGGGGATGAAGGAGGAGGAGGGGGGATGAAGGAGGAGGAGGGGGGATGAAGGAGGAGGAGGGGGGAAGGAGGAAGATGGGAAGGGGGGGGATGAGGGGGGAACAGGAGGCGGATGAGGGGGGAACAGGAGGCGGATGAGGGGGGAACAGGAGGCGGATGAGGGGGGGACAGGAGGCGGATGAGGGGGGAACAGGAGGCGGATGAGGGGGGAACAGGAGGCGGATGAGGGGGGAACAGGAGGCGCATGAGGGGGGAACAGGAGGCGCATGAGGGGGGGAACAGGAGGCGCATGAGGGGGGAACAGGAGGCGGGTGAAGGGGAACAGGAGGCGGGTGAAGGGGAACAGGAGGCGGGTGAAGGGGAACAGGAGGCGGGTGAAGGGGAACAGGAGGCGGGTGAAGGGGAACAGGAGGCGGGTGAAGGGGAACAGGAGGCGGGTGAAGGGGAACAGGAGGCGGGTGAAGGGGAACAGGAGGCGGGTGAAGGGGAACAGGAGGAGGGTGAAGGGGAAAGGAGGAGGGTGAAGGGGAAAGGAGGAGGGTGAAGGGGAAAGGAGGAGGGTGAAGGGGAAAGGAGGAGGGTGAAGGGGAAAGGAGGAGGGTGAAGGGGAAAGGAGGAGGGTGAAGGGGAAAGGAGGAGGGTGAAGGGAAAAGGAGGAGGGTGAAGGGAAAAGGAGGAGGGTGAAGGGAAAAGGAGGAGGGTGAAGGGAAAAGGAGGAGGGTGAAGGGGAAAGGAGGAGGATGAGGGGGGAACAGGAGGATGAGGGGGGAACAGGAGGATGAGGGGGGGACAGGAGGATGAGGGGGGACAGGAGGATGAGGGGGAACAGGAGGATGAGGGGGAACAGGAGGATGAGGGGGAACAGGAGGATGAGGGGGAACAGGAGGATGAGGGGGAACAGGAGGATGAGGGTGAAGGGGAAAGGAGGAGGGTGAAGGGGAAAGGAGGAGGGTGAAGGGGAAAGGAGGAGGGTGAAGGGGAAAGGAGGAGGGTGAAGGGGAAAGGAGGAGGGTGAAGGGGAAAGGAGGAGGGTGAAGGGGAAAGGTGGAGGGTGAAGGGGAAAGGTGGAGGGTGAAGGGGAAAGGTGGAGAGTGAAGGGGGGGGAACAGGAGAGTGAGGGAGAACAGGAGGAGGATGAGGGGGGAAAGGGAGGAGGAAGGGGTAATGGTGGGGGGGTTGAGGTTCAGGAGGGGGGTTGACGATGGGGGGGTTGACTACGGTGGGGGGCGGTTGACGGGGGGGGGGGGGGGTTGAGGACGGGGGGGGGGGTTTGAGGACGGGGGGCGGGTTGAGGACGGGGGGCGGGTTGAGGACGGGGGGCGGGTTGAGGACGGGGGGCGGGTTGAGGACGGGGGGCGGGTTGAGGACGGGGGGCGGGTTGAGGACGGGGGGCGGGTTGAGGACGGGGGGCGGGTTGAGGACGGGAGGTTGAGGATGAGGAGGTTGAGGATGAGGAGGTTGAGGATGAGGAGGTTGAGGATGAGGAGGTTGAGGATGAGGAGGTTGAGGATGAGGAGGGAGGCTGAGAAAGAGGAGGGAGGTTGAGAAAGAGGAGGGAGGTTGAGGATGAGGAGGGAGGCTGAGGATGAGGAGGGAGGCTGAGGATGAGGAGGGAGGCTGAGGATGAGGAGGGAGGCTGAGGATGAGGAGGGAGGTTGAGAAAGAGGAGGGAGGTTGAGGATGAGGAGGGAGGCTGAGGATGAGGAGGGAGGCTGAGGAGGGAGGCTGAGGAGGGAGGCTGAGGATGAGGAGGGAGGCTGAGGATGAGGAGGGAGGCTGAGGATGAGGAGGGAGGCTGAGGATGAGGAGGGAGGCTGAGGAGGGAGGCTGAGGAGGGAGGCTGAGGAGGGAGGCTGAGGAGGGAGGCTGAGGAGGGAGGCTGAGGAGGGAGGCTGAGGAGGGAGGCTGAGGAGGGAGGCTGAGGATGAGGAGGGAGGCTGAGGATGAGGAGGGAGGCTGAGGATGAGGAGGAAGGCTGAGGATGAGGAGGGAGGCTGAGGATGAGGAGGGAGGCTGAGGATGAGGAGGGAGGCTGAGGATGAGGAGGGAGGTTGAGAAAGAGGAGGGAGGTTGAGAAAGAGGAGGGAGGTTGAGAAAGAGGAGGGAGGTTGAGAAAGAGGAGGGAGGTTGAGGATGAGGAGGGAGGTTGAGGATGAGGAGGGAGGTTGAGGATGAGGAGGGAGGTTGAGGATGAGGAGGGAGGTTGAGGATGAGGAGGGAGGTTGAGGATGAGGAGGGAGGTTGAGGATGAGGAGGGAGGTTGAGGATGAGGAAGGAGGTTGAGGATGAGGAAGGAGGTTGAGGATGAGGAAGGAGGTTGAGGATGAGGAAGGAGGCTGAGGAAGGAGGCTGAGGATGAGGAGGGAGGCTGAGGGTGAGGAGGGAGGCTGAGGGTGAGGAGGGAGGCTGAGGGTGAGGAGGGAGGCTGAGGGTGAGGAGGGAGGCTGAGGGTGAGGAGGGAGGCTGAGGGTGAGGAGGGAGGCTGAGGGTGAGGAGGGAGGCTGAGGGTGAGGAGGGAGGGTGAGGGTGAGGAGGGAGGTTGAGGGTGAGGAGGGAGGTTGAGGGTGAGGAGGGAGGTTGAGGGTGAGGTTGAGGATGAGGAGGGAGGTTGAGGAGTGGGGTTGAGGAGGGTGATAAGGGAGGTTGGAAGAGACACAGGGAAGGGAGAGGTTGGAAGAGACACAGGGAAGGGAGAGGTTGGAAGAGACACAGGGAAGGGAGAGGTTGGAAGAGACACAGGGAAGGGAGAGGTTGGAAGAGACACAGGGAAGGGAGAGGTTGGAAGAGACACAGGGAAGGGAGAGGTTGGAAGAGACACAGGGAAGGGAGAGGTTGGAAGAGACACAGGGAAGGGAGAGGTTGGAAGAGACACAGGGAAGGGAGAGGGGAGAAGACACAGAGGGCACAAGAGGGACACAGGGGGCAGCACATTTCCCACCCTCGGCTTATACTCGAGTCACTCATTACCCAGTATTTTGTGGTAAAATAGGTGCCTCGGCTTATACTCGAGTATATACAGTAATTAGATTTGTTTGACACGACCTATTCCTCATAAATAAATGTTGACTCCTACTTATAATCCTGTTCAAATAGACATATTCTTCTCCCTTATTAACCCTTCTAAAAGCTTCTAATTGAACAGGATTATAAGTAGGAGCCAACATGGATTTATGAGGGGTAGGTCATGTCAAAAAAACCAGGCAACTCAGTGGATGTAGTCTTTTGGGATTTTGCAAAGTCTTTTGATACAGTCCCACATGGGAGACTGTTGTGCTAGTTAAGGTATACAGGAATTGCAGTAAATATCTGCTCATGGATCGAGAACTAGCTAAAAGACAGGAAGCAAATGGTTGTGGTAAATGGAACCATACTCCGATTGGACTATTGTGGTAAGTGGGGTCCCTCAAGGTTCAGTATTAGGTCCTCTCTTTTTTAACATATTTATTAATAAATTTGAGGTGGCACTGGAAAGTAGTGTCTCCATTTTTGCTTATGGCACAAAGTTGTGCAAGGTAATAAAATCAGATAATGATGTACTTTACATAAATTAGAGGAATGGGCATATAAATGGCAGATGAGATTTAATACGAAAAAATGTAAAGTTATGCATCTGGGAAGGAAAAATAGCCATGCAATTTATAACCTAAATGGAGCAAATATAGGGGTATCAGATATTGAAATGGATATGGGAGTACTTGTAGACAACCACCTAGGTAACAGTGCTCAATGCCAAGCAGGAGCTGCAAAGGCAAATAAAATATTAGCATGTATTAAGAAGGCTATAGAATCAAAGGAAGCAAATATTCTGCCACTATACAAATCCCTAGAACTTGATGGACTAATGGTCTTTTTTCAACCTCAAATTACAGAAGATCTCACATTGAAAGAAACACAACACAGAACATAGTGGGAGTTTAAATAATTATATTTAAAATCAGATTGTCTGAAGAGGATTTAGAGCTAAATTAACCCCTGCAAGCTAATTGGTAAGGCGTTTACTACTATGTGGGAAAAAATTCAAACAATCTTCTCCCTGGAATTGATGAGATTAATAATAAACAAAGAGAGAGAACTCTTTGAAGATGTAAATAATAAGATTAAAAAAATTTGAGAACAATTTAAAAAATATGAATCAAAAACTGAATTAATTCATGAAGAACTTACTAATGACATATAACCATGTAAGGATGAATTAAAAGAATGTAAAAGAAAGATGTTTCAAAGAGACTGCAAAGATTCTGAGATAGATCCCTATTTAGACAGACCAAGTTTCACAGAGCAAAAAGAAAAAATAGACACAGCAGCACTAGATACTAACAATGAACACAAGGGGCCTCATTCTATTAGCGGCCGTAGGCGCTCCAGGGCCGCAAGGACCGGCCGCAAGCTTTTCGGCTATTCTATTCCCTTACGGCCGGGGGCTCCGGCAGGCTTGCGGCCGCTCGCGCCGGAGGAAAGCCTTTGATCTAAAACGGCCGCAAGAGTTTCGGCCGTAAGAAATTCCTATTTGCAATTCAATTGCTCCGGGAACCCTCTCTGCAAGGCCAAAAAACGAGCCGCAGCTTACTTGCAGGAAAGAGGTCCCGCTAGCACCAATTAAGCACATAAAATAGCTCAAATAAAGCCATCCTGCACTTTGAGAAGACTATAAATGGATTTTAGGTGTTAGAAAAAATAGCACATAATCATCCTATACTCAAATCCGTTAAATATTTTATTTTTACTATCCGTAAAATATCCATGTAAAAAGTCCAGAGTGCTTGGAGCACCTCAGACCCGCCCACGCCGCAGCCGGAAAATAAACAGTTAATTTGAACTCTAGTTTAGGCTTATGTGCAAGCTTGAGAGTGGGTTACTTTTAATCCTCATGTCCCCCAATATGATCCCTAGCATTTACAGAGCTGTACAGTGCAGGTTTGAATTTATTTTTGAGTTTTTATATTTCACAGCTTACGGCCGGTTCCAAGATATGCGGCCGGCCGTAAGGGGAGATCCTTGCGGGGCCGTATAATAGAATCGCGAATTAACAGAACCCCCGCAAGGAATCGCAGCCTTACGGCCGATAATAGAATGAGGCCCATGGTGTCTAGTAGACAAATATGTCCTAATGTGCCAAACAAGAGATACATTTTTTTTTATCAGTAGGAGTCAAAAGCAATCAAACATAGAGAGATCTGAGGGACAGAAGGGTATGCGAATATGAAAATCTTAATAATTAATGAACAAACTGATAGATTGAGTACAACACAAAGAAATGTCCTAAGCTTAGGACTCTTATTTTCTTCCTCTGCCTGTTTTGAGCTATTTGAATGGATAAAAGATATGATTTTTTTTGCCCAAAAATAATTATTTTAAATTGCAAAAAAAATAAAAATAAGAACTGGACAATGTAGGATTAATCCCAACTGAAAAATAATTATCATGGTCTAGTCAATTTATGGAAGAAAACACATTTTCTAATATGGTTATATCAACTAAAATTGAAGTTACTTTGAAATAAATTAACACCAACATTTTCTATTTACCACTCATTATAGATAGTTGTAGAAATGGTTACTAAGGACGTAAAGGAACTAGACAAAACTACAAACACATTTTCAACATGTGGCAATGTAAGAACAAAGCGCTCTCAAAGATTTACAAAACAATGATAACATAATTATTACATCATCTGATAAAGGTGGAAACATAATAATTCAAAATAAAGAAGTCTATGTTGCCACCAAACAGTAATTTCTATAAGACAGAGAATGTCATCAGAAGTTTTGTTTTGATCCAACAACAAAATGTATTAGTTAGGTATAAAACATAGTGGCTGGTGCACTTGAGAAGAAAGTGATTACAACAATGAATTAAAGTTTCTCATTTGTACTGTAAAATTTAATTTGACCGTTCAAAATGCTCAGACTGATAAGTATAAGTATTTTTCTTAGAGCACATTATTATTTATTTATTTTTAAATCGAGGGCCATTTTCTGTCCAGATGATGAGGACATGGGCTTCAATCAAGATAGAAGAGGACCACAAGTATTCCAGGGCAAAAGATTGAGGTCAAAGGAGCGGATGATAATTTAGGTAGATCAGTATTATTGCATTTTATTTCTTTTACAGGTTTAATTTTTGTTTATGTTATTGTATTATTTATTTATTTTAATTGTATTTTTTTTATATAATTTTTTTATTTTTGTAATCTAGGTTTTTTTTTTAAACTTTTTGTAATGTAGGTCTTCTTTGCTGGAATTTTTATTTTTTATATATACCATTTTTTTTATTTTATTTTTAAGAGTGCCATGGGGGTCTTTGAGGAACCCCATGGCACATCATGGATTTATTTTAGTGTACCATGTGGGGCTTTATAGACCAGGGCTCCTAATTTTTTTTTTTTTTCCCAGAGTATAAGAAAATCAGAGCAATTCATACTCAAGGAAATAAAACCAGACTGCTCACTTTAAGGCCTGATAAAACTAAAACGTAAGAACTTTGGCCACAGGATAAGTAGGGAACACAAAGTGATGCTAGGAACGATGGAAGGGAAAATCAAAAGGGGACAGCCGGGAATAAGATGAATAGCTAGAAAGAAGATCACTGGCAGGGGGGTCTATTCAGCTCCAGAATTTGCTGTCTTTAGCTACAGGAATCCTCCCTCAGGTATCTTAGAAAGTATGGGCTTCTCGATGCCCGGCGATCCTATCAGGATCATCTGAATCAGCTCAGGAGCACAGGGTCACAGGATCAGCCTAAACGGTTATCAGTTGCTTCTTCAGTGGGCTTGAAAAAGCCAAGGTGATCAATCCTACCCAGCAGATTCTAACCCGGTTCTTCCCGGGGTGCAGCAGAGGCTCAGGGCAGCAAAATTATTTTAGATCAGTAGTCTTCTCTCTAAATGAAACACACCATTGTCTATGTGTCCCAGAAGAGAATAGTATTATTTGGCAAATTCCAGCGTATATATGCAGTTTTAGAACAAAGGATTTGCCCACATTTACATTTTAGTGAGCTGAACATATTCAAATTCCCCACCCAGATTAGAACCACCCAATAATAGAAGTGCCCCCGGGGGTATATGGCAGATTGGTTGACGAGGAGCCAATCAGCAGGCAGGGAAAGCTGTGGGTGGAGCAATGGTAGGCAACATTCGTAAACAAAGAAGGGCGGAAAATACTGGTTGAAATTGGTTCCAGGCAAAGGGATTTTCAGCCCCTGACAAAGCAATATACTACCGCCTAATAAAACCAAAGAGTAATATATAAATTTGTAATATATACACTTATAACAATACAGTACAAACACAAAATAATGTCATAACACAATGAAGTGTTAAAATCATATAGCTCAGAGTGTTCTCAATTTGTCAGTTTTACGATTGGTTCTCTCCAAAGTCCCTGGACCAAACAGAAAAGCGCCTATGCCCTACTGCACTTAATATAGGGAAATAAATGCTGGTAATACTCAAAAACGGTCGCAAGATGTCATTGCAGGATAAGTAATGGAACGGTTAGTTCAGTTTGCAGTGAATCTGCTGAATATATTGGAGCATCCCCATCATATTAAAAGTGTGTAAGATTTTATGTGCATTTGGTTGGAGAGGGAAAGCAGAACGTCACAGGTAGTATCACAAAGGAAGAAAACATGATGGTTAAGAGTTCAGCCTGAACTAGGGTGCTAAAATCTGATTGAACAACAACAAATGAAGGACTTCCTTCCAGGTTCCTAAAACAGCCTTTCTGGCTCCTATCAACTCTTCATGGTTCCAAAATGTTAAATTTTATTGTCCACCCCTGCGTACAACTATAAAAATAAAATCAACTTACCTTTCCAACTGCAAGTCCCCCAGCCACAGATAATATGACACCACACACCTTTATCACTAATGTCTGCAAAACAAAAACGTACATTGCATAAACATTGATAAGTATACGTTTAACAGTTATTTTTATAATTATTTAGAGTGACAGAATATGTGTTTCACTTTGTGTTTGTGATTTAAATACAGAAAGTATGCACTGGAAAAAATAATTTCTCTGTAGTTTTCATGAAATATAAAATGTTATGCTTTCAGGTGAAGTCCAGGAGGAAATAGGGAAAGGGTTCAACAAGAAGCTTGTTTTTTGTGTAGGATTAGTAAAAAAAAAGTGAAGAGTGGAACGAGAGAGAGAGTGTAGTACAAGGAGAGATAGACCTTGCAAGGAGAGAACTCATTTCAAGACCAGAGAAACGCATAAAAACACACATTAGGCATGTAAAGATTTACAAAACACAAGTTAAGACTCTACTTCTCGCTTGATAACTTATAAAAGTTTTTTGCTTATATAGACCTCATTACACATTGCCAAAAAATGTACTTGAAATGTAAATGTTTTATTGGCATTTATATCTGTTTTTGGACCAAGAAAGCAAAAGATTTGCAAGTAAAATTATGTATACAAGTGCTATGTGAAAGATTTCAAAAGAATAACAAATATGGCATGGTGACAAACTTTAATAAATGTGTTTATTCCAATAAGATGACTATTATAGTCCCATAGGCCTAATTAAAAAATAAGCGTTTATAAATATTTAGCTGTTTCTCCTGTTCAGAGTAGCATCGACTGGTATTTTGGGGCTTGATCACTTGAGTGA
>JAPZIH010000081.1:0-42841 GCA_027410445.1 Discoglossus pictus | reverse complement strand
TCAAAAAGAGCAAAGAGATACAGGTTACGGAGAGAGGGGCAAAGAAAGACAGGGAGGGAGAGAGTGGACAAAGAGAGACACAGGGGAGGGACAGATGGGGCAAAGAGAGACAGAAGGGAGAGAAGGGACAAAAAGAGAGACAGGAGAGGGAGAGCAGGGGCAAAGAGAGACAGGGGAGATAAGGGACAAAGAGAGACAGTGGAGGGAGAGAGTTGGCAAAGAGAGACATGGGAGGAAGAGAGGGTCAAAGAAATACAGGGGATTAGAGAGAGGGGTCAGAGAGAGACAGGGGAGGGAGAAAAGGGCAAAGAGAGACAGAGGCATGAGGATGGGGCAAAGAGAGAAAGGGAGGGAAATAAGGGGCAAAGAGTGACACGGAAGAGAGAGAGGGGGCAAAGAGACACAGGGGAGGGAGAGAGGGGGCAAATGAGTCAGGGGAGGAAGAAAGGGTAAAACAGAGACAGGGGAGGGAGAGAGGGGTCAAAGATAGACAGGGGAGAGAGAAAGGGGGCAAAGAGAGACCGAGGAGTGAGTAAGGGGGCAAAGAGAGACAGGGGAGGGAGAGAGGGGGGAAATAGAGTCAGTGGAGGGAGAGAGGGGGCAAACAGAGACAGGGGAGGAAGAAAGGGGCAAAGAGAGAAGGAGAAGGGTGTGAGGGGGCAAAGATAGACAGTGGAGGGAGAGAGTGCCCAAAGAGAGACAGTGAAGGGAGAGAGGAGGCAAAAAGAGACAGGGGATGGAGAGAGAGACAGAGGAGTGAGGGGGCAAAGAGAGACAGGGGAGACAAAGCTTGGCCAAAGAGGGACAGGGGAGGGAGAGAGGGCGCAAAGAGAGATGGGGAGGGAGAGAGGGGGCAAAGAGAGATGGGGAGGGAGAGAGGGGACAAAGAGAGAATGGTGATGGAGAGAGGAAAAGAGAGACAAGGGAGGGAGAAAGGGGGCAAGGAGAGACAGGGGAATGAGAGAGGAGGCATAGAGAGACATGGGAGAGAGAGAGGGGCAAAGAGAGACAGAGGAGGGAGAAAGGGGACAAAGAGAGACAGGGGAGGGAGCAAGGTGGCAAAGAGAGACAGTGGAGGGAGAGATGGGGTAAAGAGAGACAGGGGAGGGAGAGAGGGGTAAAGAGAGACATGGGAGGTAGAGAGGAGGTAAAGAGAGACAGGGGAGGGAGAGAGGGGCAATGAGAGTCAGGGGAGGGAGAGAGGGGGCAAACGGAGACAGGGGAGGAAGAAAGGGGCAAAGAAAGACAGGGAAAGGAGAGAGGGGGCAATGAGAGACAGAGGAGTGAGTGAGGGGCAAAGAGAGACCGGGGAGGGGGAGAGGGGGTAAAGAGAGACAGGAGGGAGAGAGGGGGGCAAAGAGAGACAGAGGAGGGAGAGAGGGCAAAGAGAGACATGAGAGGGAGAAAGGGGCAAAGAGAGACCGAGGAGTGAGTAAGGGGGCAAAGAGAGACAGGGGAGGGAGAGAGGAAGCAAAGAGAGAAAGTGGAGGGAGAGATGGGGCAAAGAGAGACAGGGGATGGAGAGAAGGGTAAAGAGAGAGAGGGGAAGTAGAGAGGAGGTAAAGAGTGACAGGGGGAACAAAGGGGCAAAGAGAGACACGGGAGGGAGAGAGGGGTCAAAGATAGACAGGGGAGTGAGAGAGGGGGCAAAGAGAGACAGATGAGTGAGTGAGGGGGAAAAAGAGGAACAGGTCGAGTGGGTGAGGGGGCAAAGAGAGACAGGGGAGGGGGAGAGGGGGCAAATAGAGATGGGGAGGGAGAGAGGGGGCAAAGATTGACAATGGAGTGAGAGAGGGGTAAAGTGAGACATTAGAGGTAGAGAGGAGGTAAAGAGAGACAGGGGAAGGAGAGAGGGGCAAAGAGAGTCAGGGGAGGGAGAGAGGGAGCAAAATGAGACAGGGGAGGAAGAAAGGGGCAAATAGAGACAGGGGAGAGAGAGAGTGGTCAAAGATAGACCAGGGGGGCAGAAAGGGGGTAAAGAGAGACAGAGGAATGAGGGGGCAAAGAGAGACAGGTGAGGGGGAGAAGGGCAAAGAGAGTCAGGGGAGGGAGAGAGTAAAAGAGAGACAGGAGAGGGAGAGATGGGGCAAAGAGAGACAGAGGAGGGAGTGAGGGGGCAAATAGAGACAGATGAGGGAGAGAGGGGCAAAGAGAGACAGGGGAGGGAGAAAGGGGGCAAAAAGAGACAGGGGATAGAGCGATGGGGCAAAGAAAACAGTGGAGGGAGAGAGTGGGCAAAGAGGGACAGTGGAGGAAGAGAGGTGTTAAAGTGTGACAGGGGAGGGAGAGAGGGGTAAAGAGAGACACAGGGAATTAGAGAGGAGGTAAAGAGAGACAGAGGAGGTAGAGAGGGAGCAAATAGAGACAGGGGAGGGTTAGAGGGGGCAAACAGAGACAGGGGAGGAAGAAAGGGGCAAAGAGAGACTGGGGAGGGAAAGAGGGGTCAAAGATAGACAGGGGAGGGAGATATGGGGCAAAGAGAGAAAGAGGAGTGAGTGAGGGGGCTAAGGGAGAGAGGGGAGGGGGTGAGGGTCAACAAGAGTCAGGGGAGATAGAGAGGGGGCAAATAGAGATGGGGAGGGAGAGAGGGGTCAAAGAGAGACAGGGGAGCGAGAGAGGCAAAGAGAGACAGGGAGGGAGAGAGCGGGCAAAAAGAGACAGGAGGGAGAGAGGGGGCAAAGAGAGACAGGGGAGGGTGTGATGGGGCAAAGAGAGACAGTGGGCGGGGGAGAGGGGGCAAAGAGAGACTGTGGAGGGAGAGAGGGGGCAAAAAGAGACAGGGGAGGGAGAGAGGTGGCAGAGAGAGACAGAGGAGTGAGTGAGGGGGCAAAGTGAGACAGGTGAGGGAGAGAGTGGGCAAAGAGAGAAAGGTGAGGGAGAGAGGATGGGGAAATGAGACACAAGGGAGAGACAGAGGAGGGGGAAATGAGACACAAAGGAAAGTGAGTAGGGGGAAATGAGATACAAGGGAGGGATGGGGGCAAAGAGACACAAGGAAAGGAGAGGTGGGGCAAATGGGACGCAAGGGAGTGAGAGCAGGGGGGAAATTAAACACAGGGGGGGAAATAGACAGGGGGAGAGACTCGCAAAGAATGCCTATGGTGCTCACATTGGGTGGAAAAAACATTGCTAGGCTTCTCCTTTTTCTTCCCGTCATTTTTGATGGGCAATTAGCTAGTCTTTCAAATAAAAATGAACTAAAGTATGTCATGGGCTCATATTATTGTCGTTGGCTCTCATCTTGAGGTCCTGCATGCCTCGCGTTTTTCAGCTAAGTGTTACTGTCATCGGTTAAGTCTTACTGGCTTTGGCTAAGTTTTACTGGCTTCGGCCTCGTTTTCAGCCTGTTTAAGAAAATGTACGTTTTTTCGCCACCATTTTTTTCCTTGCTTAGCCGAAAAACGACAAAAAAAGCTCAATTACAGACTCCCTGGCTTAGCCCCTGAGTTGTGTGCGAGGTTTTTAATGGATTTTTTACATTATTTTATCGGCCTAAATGAAGCAGAATGATACTGCAAGACTGAATAACTGATGGACTAAAGTCTAAAGTATTTTTTCAACCTAAATTACTATGTAACTATGTAACTATGAATAAGACTCATTGTACTGACTTTATCACCAGTGTATTAAGTGATACCACCTCTTAATAACGTGGTATACAATAGTACCCATGTGGTTTATTTGAGTGTTTAAGTCACACAAACATACATATGTATGCAGGTAAAGTCTAAATGTGGATTCTTCACTGCTATAAGCATTAATTGGATAGGCTCTGAGACAGTTCTATGAGAGGTAGAATCCCTCTCGACTAATAGCTACATCTCCTGGTGACAATCGGAAGAAGCCATAGATTCTACCACCCACAGACCAATCTCAGCAGTGAAACATTAACAGCCTTATTAAATTGTGATTCTGAAAATTTAAAAGGGCTCTATTTGAACACATAGGATATTTTTTTACACAAGTTTTTAGTTTGTGAAGACCTTGCTTTTAGATAGAAGTCTACTAACTAAAAACTTCTATAAAAAATATGATGTGTGCTTTTTCTGCTTTAGTATATTCTATATTACCATATTAAAGTTCACTATATATCCCTTATTTTTCCCCTCACCTATTTTTTTTTTGTTCTTTTCACATGTGTTCATGGAAAAATAATCAATTAAATAACAGAGAAACTTTGAAATATGCAATATTTGTCAATTAATATTGTAATTTTAAGCACATTGTTAATACTGTATATATAATGTGTTATGCATTGATGGCTAATGAATGAAACATGTTAGGTGGTATAGTACTATGAGCACCTCTACTCTTTTAGATAGTTTTTCTCACTTTATGGGTGATAGGGGGAATTAAACATGGACTCCTTGCTTACTGTGCCTTAGGGAGTACAGCTGCACCACACTGACGAGGACCACAGAGACTGAAATGTACATCTGGGGATTGCTACTTCTCCTGGTCATGTTAGAATTGCCTAGTATTTTTGGGCCGGGTCTGAGACCAGACTGAAATAATACAGGATATTTCTCCCTGTGAAGGGCACAAGTGGCTAAAAGGTAACCAGACCTATAGAACAAACCTGCTTAGGTATTGTTTGTTCTCAAATGATCACACACTCCTGCTATCTCCCTTGTTCCCACTTGCTCTGGTAGGTAGTCAACACTGGACTTATATTTTCTTGGGTGTAAGAATTTAACATAGAACATGACAGATAATCTTGGAAGTATCTGCTGAAGGACCAGCCATGATAATTATGCCAGTCATATTTGTTAGGGAGGGAACATAATCATGCAGAGGGGTATGCGTGCAACCTATCTGCAGATATTGCCATATGAGAGACAACAAGAGACCAATCATTGGAGGATTGTTGGAGTGAAGCTATCCTCTTCAGACCCAGATTTTTATAGCTAAAATCACTTTTTGTTTTCATAGGCACTGGTTTTACACACTGTTTGGTTTTATTATCACAATTATTTTTTATGTTGTTGACTTTATAAATACTTACACCAATATGTATATTTATAGTTTGGAAAGCTAGTAGTTAGTTGAGCAAAACATTTTAACACAGCAATATATCACATACATTAAATTGGGAACACCATATCTACAGTATATTGTAAGTTTGTTCCCACTGCCTCAAGCCCACAACAGTGACTCCCCTGTAGACCTTCAATAAAATGAAAAATATATGATAGAATAAAAGAAGAATAAAAATTAAGCAGTGGGTCTTCAGAAAGAAGTGGCAGCCTTTGAGGAAGTTACCATACTGGTAACGAAACCGGTCAGGCGACAGCCATATCGTTTTGTGGACAACCAGGCACAAGTATAAGGACCTAGAGGCTTCATGCATCCTAGTGCAGTAAGTAACAGCCTTATGGCTTCATCACATTTTTTACTTAGATTAATCTAAGATTTGTATAGGAGTATATACACTTGTATCTTTTTGGTCACCTTATTAGGGTAAACCCCCAGATCCAATTTTTTATCACTATATAAGTGTGATCTAAGGGGTATATCAAGACCTTCAGAGATCTAGTGATTTGTATACCTATAATCTGGTCAGCACCCCCTACTGGCACAGGAGCATTTATAAGTCCTCTATAATATTGGTCTCCTTTCAGACTATATATCCTTTGAGCCTTGGTTGCTACTATTTAAAATTTTATAAAAGTGTTTTAACTAGCTCTGAGTGATTGACACCATTCATTTTTTGTTTATCCTATGATTTACAATGTTTTGTGCATATGAGGATAAACTCCTTTCTCCACTACCTCTTCCATCACAGTTTTTGTCATATAGTCTCTTTCTTATTTTTATTTTTCACTAACCTTGATCTATTTATTCACTTCCATACACCGTTACAGGTGTTTACACACATTTATTACTCTTGTTCCAGTATCACATCCAGTGGTTGTCCTTTTTCTGCTTACTGTATAACTTATGGTCAATGCACATCATCATACGTTCCATTCACCACTCTCATCCCCTACCAATTTCCATTAGGTACATTCCCATTGTACTTTCTAGAGTATCACTTTTTATTTGGTAGTTTAGTCAGGAATTCCTCGCATGACATTCACTACCAGGGCTTCTTCTCTATACTTTTATTTTTAAAACTTATTTTTAATCCAATGAGCAAGCCGGGTCAGGCAACTCATAATAACGTTTTTGTTTGAACTTTTATATTTAATAATTTCATGAATATAATTGATCAGGTGTCAAGCACCAACCCCTACAAACTGGTCTTCTGACACTGCAAGGAAAACATTTAATGAGCGCTGCAGATTGTTGTGTGAACTACTGGAAGTTTCATCATTGGAACTGGTGTCAGGATTGTAATAAATGGTACCAGAAGATCAGAAACAGATGAAATAAATCAAGTGTTGGGGAAATTAATTTAATTTAAAATCAGTGCACACACACTTACACATATGGATGTGTTGCTCAATACATCTCATTACCTTTTGGTGACTTTATCTAGAGCTGCTTGTGGTGTAATTTCCAATTTAAATAGTAGTCCACATTGTAAATTCACTCTTGAATTCATAAGTTATCAGCCAATTTTGAAGCCCGTATCAGCAACGTGAAACCCGAAATGGTTGCTGGCTTGAAAATTTGATTACGTTACAGAGTTATTAATTTAGACCATGTCGTGAGTTGCGGGCTTGAGACACAAGCCTGTAAGCCCTTTTCCTGCCCGCAAGCTGTTAAGGGAGCCGTACAAGCTGCGATTGTCTGTAACTATCCAATTGCAGAATAACGTAGTGCGACACAGGCCTTCCAGACATTATAAATCGGTCTAGCTGAGTTGGAGATTATAAATTTGAGATCCACCCTACCCATGCGTTGACTGTGTTGTTTTTTCTTTCAAAGTAGCAAGCAGGTCCCAGATTTGGTGGTTGGTTCGAGTTATAGACAGTAGGAGAGTTTGGAGAGAGTTAGTTTGAGGTTTTATTAATTTACATTCTATTACATACAATTGTACATTTAATATTTGCTTACACATATTTACAGATTACACATATTTGCAATACACATAATTTAAATAACACAACATAGAGACATATATAGTTAGGTTACTCCACTTTGTGTCCTCTCTGTATTAATGGGTATTTTCCCATATTTCTGATTATCCATAAACCTAGCTGATAGTTAGTAATGCATGCAGATTGAAATCAGGTGAGTTGTGATCTGTTTCATTGAGCAGATCAATACAAGTTGTAAGTGCTATGCACATTAATGGTTTCTTCAATTACATGGAGTGATTTGTGATTATCCTTTTTTTCATCAGAGTCAGGTTGGAGCAGTGTAGTGACCACATGTGACCCTGGTAGGTGCTATGCATCATGCTTATTCTGGACTATCACATTACCCCCTGTAGGTATCCCCTTTTCCTTCCAAGCCTCTTGCCCTTCCGGGATCCGCCCACACCACACCCATGATATTAATGCACAGTCTTGTCCATTTCTGATTGTGCTCTGTGTATGAAATAAATCTTTGTTATACCGTTATCACTGTGTCAGTGTGTTTTCAATGGTTGGGGTTATGAAACAACCACATACATCACATATGTGTCACATTCCTATATATGTAAATTAATTAACCCTAGTTACTATGCAATAGATCACTATATATATAAAAAGGAATAATAGTCATAATAGCATTATATATCAAATACTAATATATATTGTATATAATTATAATAAAGGGTAAATACACATGCCAAGTACAATGAGTGATACTGTGGAATATGAACATTGAGTGAGTTGCCAGTTCCTTCTCTAGTGGACTGTCTGATATGACCTGCCCACCTAGAGTGAACCTACATGGAATAGCACACAGCTTCATTGAGGAACACAAGCCCCTTCACCACCACTATTGCTGAGTGATGGTGGTGAAGGAGCTTGTGTACCTAGAAGAAGCTGTGAGCTATACCATGTAGGGCTAGTGTAGGTGGGCAGGTGATAGCAGAGAGGTCAGACAAATCACAGTCCACTGGGAGAAGGAACTGGCAACCCACTCCAGTATCTTTGACATGCTAACCTTGTGGAATAGCACAGGCAGAGACCTAGCTAAATGAGCTGTAGTCCATAGGGTCACAGAGAGTCAGACAGGATTAAAGGACTGAATAAGAAATACTAAAATGTTCCCCTGGTACTTGATATATGCCATGTGGCGGTGAAATATGGCCACTACATGTTTTCCCAAATGTAGATGTGATGAGCGAGATGTATATGCAATTATATTTATATTTTAGGGTCCACAATAGAGCCTCTTTAATCAGGTAGTGTGTCTTTAATTGCTTTGTTCATGTTGCAGCATGTCTTTTCATATTGGCGTGTGCATGACCATTCCAACATATGATGAAAAAAAAAAAAAATTAATGCCTTTTTTTTATTTGATGATTATTGTGCAAGTAATTGTAATGCCTTTACATGCTTTCCCTATATCCTAATGTCCACTGGTGTTTTTATATTACCTTTTATAGTGTTGAAACGTTGTCTGTACACCTTTTGTAGGTCCTATTTGGGGGCCGTAATGTTTTTGCCTCTATTTGCGTGTTACAGGCTTGAACGCCATGGCGTCTTTGGAAATTTGTTGCAATTTAATAGTGTAATTTGCTCTTAACCTGCAGATCATGAGCGGCCTGCTTTACAGGGACAATTTATTAGCCGCAAGTTTTGCGGGCTATGTTACACGCTACGATTTTACACGTTCAGGAAATTTAATGGGCTGTATGAGTTGTATTTATTTTACAAACCAAAAAAACCCATCTTATTTAAAATATTATTAATTAAACAGTTGGCTTAACAATTGCTTTTATCCAATATTTTATATTTTACTTTCATACGTTAAAACATAAATATTATTTGCAGAAATCCCCGTAAATATATTTAGAGAAACAAGAAAAACAAATGTTTTCCTTATATTTGTGTTATTTATTGAGTGACTTTAAGAAACAGAACTTTTACAATGGTTCTTTGTTGAGAGAAAAGTATCAACTATGATTGGTCACACTACTATGAGTAATATCTTAAGTATATAAGACTGATATGTACTTTTCTTGGAGATGGTATAAAAAAAAAAAAAAAAGATTTTTATTTCAATCTAAACTTATGATCAATTACTCAGTTTTTTTGATAATTGCTCTTCATTTTTTTTTCTTATTAAAGTGACTTTTCAAAGTCCATTTCTGGAAACCAATATAACTTTGGTTTGCCCCCTGCTGTACACATGTATGCGGCTGTCTCACCAGCCCCTGTAATGCTGGATGGGAAGCTACCCCTAAAGTGTTACAAGAATTAAATGGCTCCTATCTATCTCCTCAATTCTCAATCTCCACCTCATCTTCACCCCTTGGTTAGCCTTGCCCTTCTTCCCCTGATTTCCAAAGCTCCATTTGAGTCTTTATTTATTTTTCTCTTCCTCCTCTCTGACCTTCTTGATGTGAAACATAACCTTTTTCCTTTCCATTACACCTCATCCATTATCCTATTAATTTTCCCGCTCCACGCTATTATTTTTTTTTTATTATTTTTTGCTTTCTTTTCATTTTTATTCAGCCCACTTAGCTTTTCTCCCCTCTTCCACTCCTATGTCTCCTCTTCCTTTTTGCCATCCCCTTATTCCACTTATTCCTTCCCAACTCTATAGAAAAACAGGATTTATTTTGGTAAATAAACAGAGAACAAAATAAAGATTTTTATTATTTTATGCAACATTTTTTTTTAAAGATTTTTACTGAACAAAAAGACAAGTAAAATATAAGTTACAACATATAGCATAAATTGCAGAAGTAACTCCTTTCATCGACCCAGAAAACCTTTACTGGGGTTTGTATCTGTATCTAGAAGACTTAATAGATTACTATTATTATTATTATTATTATCCTTTATTAGTAACTCGTCAACATATTCCAAAGCGATATACAGGGGTTAAGTACAAGACAAAAACAATTATAACACATTGCAAAAGAATGGAGATAAGTTGAATCAGAATAATGTGGAAAAAAGGCAAAAGAAAAACATTTGGTGGAGACACCTCAAGTTCATCCAAATAGTATTGGTTAGCAAGAACTTTTATCAAAATTGTTGGCGATTATAGAATATAATAAAGATGGTCCTAATTGGATGGTCAGTTATGTAAATTGATTATAAGATATCTGGTCCCAGTAATGCAGTCTAGTTTTCTTCATATATTTCAGTTGTTTGCACTGGGAAATGATGATTCAATCTAGACTAAGTGTGATGGACACTCTACAGGTGTCTAAATAACATGGGTGCGTGGGGGAAAAGCTTAAAACAAAACAGCTTATCTGAACTAGCAAGCAATTAAAGTGACTGTAAAATGCCTTAACGAGCACCTACACCCCAACATTAGTGATATAAAGATGCCCCAACAAGGAGATTTAAGATAAACTATTTTTGGGAGCCGCATGTTACCCAGAACTATAATTTTAACACCAAATGCCAATTTGGTCACAAGGGAAATTTATCTATGATAATGTGAGTTTTTTAATAACATGGAGACAGAACTTAATAAAAGTATATATTTGTTATGTATAGGTATATTAGTAAATAATTCTATAAAATATAAAATGACATTTAGCATAATCTATTATTATTAAAATCAAACCCAGCTAAACACAAAAAAAAGCATGCAGTGCCCCCAGAATTATTGTCACCCATGTTGAAAATTATCAAAGAATTCTATGAAAAATGTTTTTTGTTGTTTATCAGACTGAAAATATAAGACAAGTCTATATCAGTGAGGTAAAATTATTGAAAGAAAAATTATTGAAAGAAAAAGAAAAATCCTTATTATTTTTTTTTCAAAAATGTCTCACAATTTTTGGCAAACCTGCCAAGATAACAGGACGGAGTCTTCCTTTATGATGCTTGATGAGGTGGGAGAACCCATATAAAGGGATTCCAGTCTTCCATATAAAATCTCTCCAGTTCATTCAGAGTCCTTGGCCCTCACCTTTTAACTCTCCTCTTCAGTTCACCCAACAGATTTTCCATTAATTTTAGGTCAGGGGGCTGGGAAGGCCACTGCGAAAGCTTGATCATGTGGTCACTGAATTATTTTTGTGTTGATTTGGACATATGCTTTGGATCATTTTCCTGCTTGAAGATCCAATAATCCATATATTGATCCAAAATCTCTTGGTATTTGGTGGAGTCCATAAAGCCATGTGTTCCAACAAGAAGCCCAGGGATCCATAATATCACATATCCACCACTATACAGTACAATGTGGAATACAAAACCATCTTTGGTATTTCTTGCCACAACACTCTAGTTTTTGAATCATCTGACCATGTAACCTGGTTCCAACCAAACTTCCAGTGATGTATAGTGAATCCAGATGCTTATGTTGGTTGTTTTATGACAGTAGAGGCTTTCTTCTAATCAGCCTTTCAAATAGTTTCTTGGCACAGAGGTAGCATCTAAATGTAGTTTTACAAGCTTTGTGACCCATGCAATTTCCCAACAGTGATCCTTAGAGAAAGTATTGACTCTTGACCCATCATCTTCACTCTGCGTGGAGACAACATGCACTGGTCCAGCCAGGTTCATCATAACTCCAGTTGTTTGTAACTTCTTAATTTTTTTTATGTTGGATTATTTAGCAGAAAAACTTCACATCATAAATGTATGTGAGTTGACGCCATTTAATTGTTTAAATGTCTATCTGTAACCATGGAAGGCTCAGGAAATCTTAGCAGAGTTCTTGGCAAGTTCTTGGCACAAGTCTTGGCAAGTTTGAGCAGGTAAATAACCCAGATAAACAGAATGGGCAGGTTGCTATGGTCCACATGATTGAAGCATAATGGAACCACAGGCCAGGAGTGTCATCTTTCCTTTTCAGTGCTTGTGTGAGGCAACAGCATGTACTCAAGTCAGTGCTGGTAGCATTTCTTTGGCTAATGCTTGTCGGATGTTAGCTATGAATACCCAGTCACAGTAACTGGAAGCCTCCAACTGTTGCTCTGTGTGCTCTGAACATGAGGTATTTGTAAATGAAGTGTCGGCAAATACTTGAAAGGACTAGATCACTGAAGGTTTTTTTAATAAGCCAATGTGTTATGTGGAATGATCACATGGGCTAAATATAAGGGTTGTATAATATAATCACATGGCAATAGGGCAAGCTACATACACTGGTCTGTAATAAAAAGCACCATGTCATGCTCTCATATTTAATTTAATTAATATAACACACATCTGTTATTTCTAATAATAAGAAACATAGCACTAGAAAGTTGAATATCTGCTGATAAAAACAACAAGTGCATCTAATTAATATCTTGATTTACTATTCCCCCCTATGTCAGAGTGACTAGAAATACAGGTTCAACTTCTATATCTTTTACTCAAAAGATCTACTGAAGTCTATGGATACATCTTTGAGGTAAAACAGAGAATAAATGCATTGGCTATTGAATGGTTTCCAGTACTTCATGCAGCAGGAATGCAAAATACAAATACTTGGGTATATGAGGTGAACGATCAGCTAAATTACTTAAAGACTTTCTACTATACATGAACTTTGCGAAAACCCAAATTAATTATTGCTACTCCATGTAGAAATGGTTTCCCCTAAGCTGTATGATTTTCAATGATCAGTGTTCATCTTACATGTGGCCACTAGAAGACACCGTTGTGTTGGAAACCATAGAAAAAACTATAGGTGTTAGCATTTGAAAAGCAGGATATTGGATGAGGAGAAATTATATTTTTAATGGTGTATCAATCAGTTACAAGCTTTAGGCTGATGAAGGGGCCATAGCCACCTAAAGCTTGCAATGCAATCATACACAGCTTGGCATTATAGCTTATTATATTTACTCATCCTGATTATTGTACATTTACAAGTGCTGATTTTCTAAAGTTTAACTTTTTCTCATATCTATGTATAATTTTGTCAATGGTTAAATTAAAACTAGATTTAAAAAGGAAACCTCATTTTGGGTGCATTCTTCCTAATACTTCCCTGATTCTCTCTCTTTCCCCAGAGATCATAAATTGCAGAAAATTGATCTGACAAAATCCCTATTCAAAAAGTTGTCACCTGAAAAATCTGACCAGTCTGCAGCTTCAGTGAATGGTAAGCAGGGACACGCAGGTCCCCTCTCCACCAGGCTCATCAAGAGGCAGGAATACCTTTATCACTTTGTTATTTGTTGGGAAATAGAAGTGATGTCATGGAGGGTAACATCCCCAAATGTGTAGTATGAAATCATCAATGATCATCCAATTACTGCCTAGCTCTTGGATTCTATCAGCCTGATTTGCATGTTGGATGATACCAGATGATTTATGAGCTTTGTCTCCGGTAATTAATTATGTGTCCAACAATTACAGAAAAATCATTCCTTAGGTACGAATTCCCATTAATGAGAACAGCAGAGATAAGTGCAGGAAATAATGACGCTGCAAGTACACACAACACAAACCACTTCTGACCTGGAGAAGCCATGTCTGAGAAAATGAAAAACTGTATTGTATACAGAGCAATATAGAGAAGTAGGAGGGAGGTCACGGTTTTGGCAGCGCCAAAATGGGCAACCAGCCGGGGGGTTCCAAAAGTCTCACTGTTTCTTCCCATTCGTCTAATGTGTTTGTAGAGAGATGTAAGGATAGTAATAGCTGCACAGAAGAATATCACAAAAGCCAGAGATGTAGAATAAATATATACAGTGAAAAAACAAGAACAATTACTTATTAGGAGGCCAGTGACTTTGGATTGATTTTTTAATATCAAATCTAATTCTGTTGAGTTTATATGTTTAATAAATTGAAAATCAAAAATCGCAGGTAGACTTGTGCTCAGAGAGATCATTTTTGTGCCAAAAATCAACCACGGCCCACGTTTTGTGACTGTAATTTTGAGCCAAACAAATATTCTCCAGTTGCTGTTAATAATCCTTAAACAATAGTCTGCACAGAGACAGGTGGAGAACCAAAGACTGGAGGAGAGTAGATACAAGCCGATAAACAACAAGGGAAATGCAACTTTGTTATTGCTGTAGAAGTCAGTTAAGATCAATGTGCAGATGGAAATTAGATAGGAGAAGCACTGGAAGAGAATATTGCAGATCCCGAGGCTTGACACCAAAAGCTCACAAGAGCTCATACTCTGTTTCTTTCTCCACTCCATCAAATGCCAAACAACAATGAACAGATTCCCAAGGAATCCTACAACAAAAACCACCGACTGGGCCAGCAACATCAGAATCCCGTGTGCATGATCCATTCTTCAGCAGTAAAGGAAAACCTCAATTTAAGAACTACCCACTTGAAGTTTTACTTGCATGGAAGCTATTCCAATTTGTTTTTCTTCGTTTTTGAGTGGAAATATAGCAGTGCTGATTTACATATTTTTTGACTTGTTCTGAATGCAAATCTGAAGTGCATTAAATTACCTTTTGCATTACAAAAAAGCTCTATCAATCATAGTTTCCTTACATTTGCCAATGATACATGAGAAAAGGTCATCTTGCAGCGTCTGCAATAATAGATAAACAGTAGTAAATGAAAGGCCCAATACTGCTGTTCCTTTATAATAATATCGATGCATAGATTTTGACATAAGATAAGAAACAAAATACCCATCTAGTCCTTTCATTTTAACAACTTAAAAAGCTAATTTTTTATAAATTCTAGAGATAGCCATATTGATATCCTTTACTGTATTTTATCCCGAAAGCTTTGCTGGATGGCTCTGACAGCTATCTTCTTGTCTTTCCATTGTATCAGCTAATTATTGAGCACTAAGCTTTGCAGAGCAGGAAGGAAAGCCAATACTAACATGTCTTTCCTGATGTAGGTAATATAGGCGTATTTAGGCCTAGGACGGCATAATTTTGGGGGTGGCAGAATGGAATACACCTAGTCATGGGATTCAGAGACCTAGCCCTAAACCTATGCTCCCCAGTCCTTATAGACCACCTCCTAGTAATAGCCTATTCAACACATACACAGACCTGACTTCCACCTTGTGCCTTATTGCATGAAGGAGATGGCACCCATAACTAGGGAACTGTGGCCCTGTAAGTGTGTGTTATGTGTGTGTGTGTGGGGGGGGGGGGGGGGGCTCTCCTACACTATGCTTCTGCTGCCTCTCTGGATGTGCACCCCCCTTGTACAGTGCAGGATAGATAATGAGGCTCATGGACCACAAGTCTTTTTTTCATCCAATTAAATGAACATGCTTTAAACTTTACCAAAGTAGTGTTTTGCTTGCAAAGAATTAAGCTAAACCTGTTTAGATCAGTTAAACATTTTTTCAACTTAGAGAGTGAAATTTTGTGTTTCAGGCACTTTGATGGAGGACACAATACAAGAGGCTGGAGATACTTTTTCAAGTTTTACTAGAACATATCCAGTGATACAAAAAAAAAAATGAATGGAAATAATATCCCTAGCTTCCACTAAAGCACAATCTTAACTAATATACAGTTTCCTCTCTAAGCAGCTCTTATCCAGCTAATCCTGGATGGGGCAAAACAAACAGTCCAATGGTTTGTCAAATCACTGGCCTGTACTTTCTTGAGATTTCCAGGTCTCCACTCTGCTCCAAGCAGTCAAAACTTCCTAACTGTGTGTCTTTCTCCAGATCCATCAAACTGCAAACAATCAGTCCATAAGCAGAAAATCACATCAGGGCTGAGCACAGAGGTTAATTCCTTTAGTCCTCCTGAAGGAGCAGAGCTTTACAGAGTCTGTGACTCACATAAACACCTTGTATGATTACGTTACAATATACATACAGAAAAAGAGGCATTAGCCTAATGGCATACAAAAAGAAAACTGCCCCAGAGGTCATGCTCTGGAACTAGAGAGTACAAGGCTAAGAAGTAAAATAAAAAACTATAGATTTACTAAAATGGTAATGAATACATTGAATTGCCTGTAATATTGTACTTTTTAATACAGCCACCATATGCAGTTCACAGCTATGACACTTGATCTTTATATGAGTGTTAGTTACCAGGTTCTTCCCTCATGTTCGTGTTTGAAATATATCATGAGAAACCGTTTAATTAAAGGCTGATTTATATAAAGCATCAGTTTCTTGGTCAATAGGTAGATAGTGATAGGGAGAAAAAGAGAGATATAATAGATAGATAGATAGATAGATAGATAGATAGATAGATAGATAGATCGATAGATAGATAGATATAGATAGATAGATAGATAGATAGATAGATAGATAGATAGACACATAGAGAGATAGATAGACAGACAGACAGATAGATAGATAGATAGATAGATAGATAAGGTTTAGATAGATAGATAGATAGATAGATAGATAGACAGACAGACCTAAGGGCAATTGTCCAGTCTCGCTGGACACCTTAATAAAGATTTATGAGCAGAAAAAAGACAGAGCTTTTACGTATATCTTAAAAAAAAGTACATTAAACAAAATCGATACATAGGTATATTATATTCTAGTGAAATCTATAAACTTTCCATGTTCCTTTAAGACCACAGGAGGAGGGAAATATTTACTGGTTACCTCTACAGAAATTGCGCACTACTAGTTAATGTATGACTTTTCTATTATTTCATGCACTACATACTGTCGATGTCAAGATTTGGGACCAGTTGGACCGACCATGAACAGGAACTCCAACCGTTTAGGTCCTTGTATCTTTAGTGGGTTTGTTTTCTTGACACTTGGGCTATAGTGATGTCGCGAACATAAAATTTTCGGTTCGCGAACGCGAACTGCCGCAAATGTTCGCGAACCGACGAACCCGGCGAACCGCCATAGACTTCAATGGGCAGGCAGATTTTAAAACCCACAGGGACTCTTTCTGGCCACAATAGTGATGGAAAAGTTGTTTTAAGGGGACTAACACCTGGACTGTGGCATGCCGGAGGGGGATCCATGTCAAAACTCCCACAGAAAATTACATAGTTGATGCAGAGTCTGGTTTTAATCCATAAAGGGCATAAATAACCTAACATCCCCCTCCATCATCATCCTCCCCTGTATCTCTTTACCCCCTCCCTCATCATCCTAGCCTGTGTCTCTTTCCCCCCTTCCTCATCACCCTCCCCTGTGTCTCATGCCCCCTCCCTTATCATCCTCCCAACTCCCTCATCATCCTCCCCTGTATCTCTTTAACCCCTCCCTCATCATCCTCCCCTGTGTCTCTTCCCCCCTCCCTCATCATCCTCCCCTGTGTCTCTTTTCCCCCCCTCATCATCTTCCCCTGTGTCTCTCCCCCCCTCCCTCATCATCCTCCCCTGTGTCTCTTTCACCCCTTCCTCATCACCCTCCCCTGTGTCTCATGCCCCCTCCCTTATCATCCTCCCAACTCCCTCATCATCCTCCCCTGTGTCTCTTTCCCCCCTCCCTCATCATCCTCCCCTGTGTCTCTTCTCCCCCTCCCTCATCATCTTCCCCTGTGTCTCTCCCCCCCTCCCTCATCATCCACCCCTGTGTCTCTTTCCCCCCTTCCTCATCACTCTCCCCTGTATCTCTTTACCCCCTCCCTCATCATCCTCCCCTTGTCTGTTTCCCCCCTCCCTCATCATCCTCCCCTGTGTCTCTTCCCCCCTCCCTCATCATCCTCCCCCTTCCCTTGATGATAAGGGGGGGAAGAGACACAGGGATAAGTGTGAGGGGTGTTAGGGTAAGGGGTGTTAGGGATAAGGGTGAGGGGGTTAGGTGTTAGGGTGAGGGGTGTTAGGGCTAAGTGTGAGGGGTGTTAGGGTGAGGGGTGTTAGGGATAAGTGTAAGGGGTGTTAGGGTGAGGGGTGTTAGGAATAAGTGTGAGGGGTGTTAGGTCTTAGGGATAAGTGTGAGAATGTTAGGGTTAGGTGTTAGGTTGATGGGTGTTATGGATAAGTGTGAGGGGTGTTAGGGTTAGGGTAAGGGGTGTTAGGGATAAGTGTGATGGGTGTTAGGGTAAGGGATGTTAGGGTTAGGTGTTAGGGTAAGGGCTGTTAGGGATAATTGTAAGTGGGTATTAGGGTTAGGTGTTAGGGTGAGGGGTGTTAGGGATAAGTGTGAGGGGTGTTTGCTCTTAGGGATAAGTGTGAGAATGTTAGGGTTAGGTGTTAGGTTGAAGGGTGTTATGGATAAGTGTGAGGGGTGTTAGGGTTAGGGTAAGGGGTGTTAGGGATAAGTGTAAGGGGTGTTAGGGTTAGGGTAAGGGGTGTTAGGGATAAGTGTGAGGGGTGTTAGGGTTAGGTGTTAGGGTGAGGGGTGTTAAGGATAAGTGTAAGGGGTGTTAGGGTGAGGCATGTTAGGAATAAGTGTGAGGAGTGTTAGGTCTCAGGGATAAGTGTGAGGGGTGTTAGGGTTAGGTGTTAGGTTGATGGGTGTTATGGATAAGTGTGAGGGGTGTTAGGGTTGGGTGCTAAGGTGAGGGGAGGATGATGATAAGGGGGGGAAGAGACACAGGGGTGTCCTTGCAGCAGAGATCAAAAGAGTCCTTCAGGACTGTATTGCACACTGTGTACAGTAGCCGAGCTATGGTTTTCCCTATTGATGCAGTATCACCTACACTCAGCCTCCTCTCATTAAGACTGCAAGTTAGTTATGATTCCAAAATGGCTGCTGTCCATGAGTTAGAAGGGTCTGGAAGGCAGGGTATGATGCTGATTGGCTGGAATGTGTCTGCTGACTGTGAGTTGCAGGGTCAAAGTTTGCTCAATGATAAAGTATAGGGGGCGGGTCAAATATCGCATATGTTCTCAGTTCGCCGCGAACGCGAACATGCTATGTTCGCAAGGAACAGTCCGCCGGCGAACTATTCGTGACATCTCTATTGGGCTAGTATCACCAAATAAAGCATTATCCCTTCATAGGAGAACCACAGCACTGTTACAGCTACCAGCTAGTTAGAGGAGTTAGAGCTACCGGCCAGTATGGAACACTAATTAACCCCATTAGTCCCATAAGGGTCTATACAGACCTTTATGAGACACTAAGTAACCCCATTAGTCCCATAGGAGTCTATACAGACCCGTATGAGACACTAATTAACCCAATTAGACCCATAAGGGTCTATACAGACCCTTTTGGGACACTGATTAACCCCATCAGTACCAAAAGGGTCTATACAGACCCTTATGGGACACTGATTAACCCTATCAGTCCCATAAGGGTCTATACGGACCCTTATGGGACACTAAATAACCCCATCACTCATGGGGGTCAATATAGACCCTGATGAGAATAAAATTAACCCCCTCAGTCTGATAGGGGTCCATATAGACCCTTATAGGATACTATTAACCCCTATATTAACACCATAAGTGCCATGAGGGTCCTCCAGGACCCTCATGATACAAAGTCTAAGCACTACACTACACTATTAAACCTTACCATACCCCATTAGCCCATACTAAACCCCTTAACCCTAACTATACCTCATTAACCCATACTAAACCCCATTATCCCTAACTATACCCATTAACCCATACTAAATCCCATTAACCCTAACTATACCCCATTAACCCTAACCCCTAACTGTACCCAATAAACTCCTACACTATTAATCCCTATCCTACCCTATACCATTCTATTAACACCCCCTCTAACTATTTAACCCCATTTAACCCTCACCATACCTAATTTACCTTATAACTAATAACTTAACCCCATCTAGATCTACGTAACCCCATCTAGTCCTATTTAACATAGTCTCGTCCTATGCAACCCCATCTAGTTCTATTGAACCAAAACTGTGCCTATGTAACTCTATATAGTTAAATGTAACCCTATCTAGTCCTATTTAACCCTAACTGGGCCTATTTAACCCCAAATGTACTCAGTAAACCCCATCCCATAAACCCCCTCCTACCATACCCTAATAACCTCTACACTACCTACCCAACTCCTACCCTACACTATTAACCCCCCTCTACCCATAAACCCCTCTCTACAATGTATAGACCCCCATGAGTGATGGGGTTAATTTGAGATGCCTGAGGGGGCACTTATAGTACCCCCGCTGCAGGGGTTAATTTTTTAGTGATTGTGGTTCTTTAAAGACCTTTACAGTCCTTTCAGGACTTGGGGCAGGAAATTTGAAGTTTGAAATGCAGCGGGGGCCCGATCGGGACCACCGATGCAAGGGGTGATATGGGGACACTGCGGCACCCCCAGCATGGGGGGGGGTTACTTTTAAATGCCAGGGTTAACACTTTGACTGCCGGGGGGGGGGGGGAGACTGCACAACAGTGTGTGGTGAGCCCTTTAAGGAACCGCGGTGGAATATTTGAATTTTAAATGCAGCAGGGGTCCCAATCAGGGTTAATATGGGGACATTGCGGGGATCTCAATGGGCAGCATAGGGGAGTTAATTTTAGGGGCTTGTGTTGGCAGGGCTTGTGTTTTTAACTGCCGCGGAGGTCCCTATCGGGGCCACCGCGTCAAGGGCTGATGTCGGGAGCCTGCGTGTTATCACGCAGGCTATCATTCGCCATGATGGCAATCTGTTTTGCCATTGGCTAATGCTAACATTGCTACGTGCTAGCTTAATTGATATTAGCACTGCCGCACACCCAACGTGCGACAGTATGAGTTGCATTTTTGTGTCTCGCTCGTAGCACGCAGCACCTTCCAATTTAATATCAACGTAAGTAGGGCAAATCTTGAGCACGTAGCGTCTGCGAAGCTCATGTTGGACTTACTGGGCTCGAAGCTAATGAGGCTGTTTATGTATCAAATAAATGTGTATCGATAATGCTGGGAAGCACAGTCTTTCATTTAAAAGACCAGTGTGGTCAAATATGTTTTAATATTGTGTGTTAAAAAATTACAATTGATAATGTGGAAAACATAAATAAAAAAACACAACCTTTACTTTTCCATTCTCTTTTCTCAGCTAATTCTGCTTTCTTCTTTCTCAGGAAGTTGTGTTCATGTAAACTGATAACTTTTCCATTAGTAGTGCTCACAACAGAGACATGTAGCTGCCACATTACATCGTGCAGATAGACCTTTACTGTCCAAAGCCCTCTCCCACCTCAGAAAGTTGATCAGCAAAAACAAAAATGGAAGCCTCCACTGCAGCATAATTGCATTCATGACGTGAAAGACGCAGTACATTCTGAAAGTATATTCCCACTGTACTTAGCCATTCTACAAATGATCGTATAGTAAGTGAAGACTTGCAATGGCCCTGCATGGAGCTGCTACCTACAGAAATATTATGGCCTTTCAGTACTACAAGACTATCAATATTCCTTATTATTCTTCATTTTTATTTGTATAAATGCAGATCTCTCGCTGCTTGTCCCCCATGACGGGCTGGTTTTACTCCTGTTTTATTGCTAGTTCTCTGTTCGCATTGAATGCAGCAAGTGTCACATTGCGTTGCAGTAAGACCACCATGAGACTGGGAAACCATAGCTTATCGTATACTTACATCACATATTATAATTGTCAAAAACTTGTTATGCTTTGCGTTGTGTGTACTACATTGCCTGCGAACCTCGCATAGTGAGGCAAGCAGTTGCCATTAAAAGTCACAGCACTTCGGTGATGAGCACTGAAGGTGCTCATTGCCTGCGAGCCTTGCAAAGAGAGGCGAGCAGTGGAGGCAATGAAACATGCAGGACTTAGCCAGAAAGGAGTTAACGGACGAACCGCGCAAATCGACAAACACAAAAAATACAACAACAAAACAATAAAAAACATCCCACACAGCACGGGGGGACAGTCAGGTTGTCTAACAGTTATTATCCTTCATTTATAACGCGCCAACATATTCCGCAGCGCAATACAGAGGTTAGGTACAAGTATAAACAATAACCCCATTGAAAAAAAATGGAAGACCCTGTTATTGAGCTTTCAATCAGATATACACCGTGCTTTCCCTAGAGCACCTCACGAGATTGAAACTCGCAAAATTACATTCTAAAGGGAGTGAGGTTGCACGCAAATTTAAGTCAATTTCGGCGAGTTTCGGCACTTGAAAATCGGCTAAGCAAGAAAAAAAATGGCGGCCCAAAAAATGAAAACGAGGCTACACCCTGAATTGCGCAAAACACCTCCAAACGCGTACCACTTTCACACAGGAGCCTACGAGGTACAAAATACACTATTACAAAGGACGGCAAATGCTTGCGAACAGCATAGCACATAGGCAAACTACGCCAACGGTTTGCCCTCAACACGCAGCCTATTTTTAATGCACTGTTACAACATTCATAAAACTATCTCCTCAGGCCAGCAGCAGTCCCACTGGACATTATATGCTGCAGGACAATAAAAAGAGATTGTCACCTCTTCAGGCTATTGATTGTTACATATATTAATTAGAAATATGTATATTAATTTATTACTCAATTGATTAATTACTAGTATTTAAAAAAAATAAAGATACCGTATATACTCGAGTATAAGCCGAGTTTTTCAGCCCTTTTTTTAAGGCTAAAAAGGGCCCCCTCTGCTTATACTCGAGTCATTCCCACTAGTGTCTCTCTAACCCCCCCCATGTCTCTCTACCCCCCTGTGTCTCTCTAACCCCCCGTGTCTCTCTAACCCTACCTGTGTCTCTCTACCCCCTGTGTCTCTCTAACCCCCCGTGTCTCTCTAACCCCCCGTGTCTCTCTACCCCCCTGTCTCTTTCCCTCCCCCCTCCTCATTCTCAACCTCCCCTCCTCATCCTCAACCCCTTCCTCACTTTCTCCATTCTAAATACCTCCCCCTCACTTACCTGCTTCCTCTCCGGCCCCTGCTCCTTCCGTCTTGACCCCGGCGCGCATGTGACGTCACATGCGCGCCGCGTCATTAGCATATACCGGGTGCCGATCTTCACATGATCATCAGTTGACTGATATTGATGACAATTCATATTTGAAGAGCACGTTCATATATGTAGAAACAGTCTCTGGAGTAGAAGCCTGTTATATGCAGATACTTCTCTCTGAGTGTCTGACACTGTCTCTAAGAAGCTGGTGGGAAGGGATAAGTGAAGCGACATTTGAGGCACAATTGCTTATCAACGCTGAGCTTTGAAGAGAAATCAGTTTTGCCCAGAGATTTTATACCAAGATTAATACAGAGAATATTGAAATTGTTTGCCATGAAGTAAAGTGTAAATCAAGGTGTTACACTCTAAACGGCTACTAATTCTAAATGATTATAAATAGCCCTATTAAATTCCAGCTTCATAGATAAGAGGCTTCTACTTAAACCCTATGTACTGCAAATTTATAAAAGTTTCGACGCTATTAAATTAGCCCTGCTGAGAGCAATGTGTAAGCTACGCAGCAGGGCAGTACATATCAACACGGAGAAAATGTACATGAGGAGTGACAGCCTGCGAGATGATCTCGCAGGCTCCCGCACCTCATCAATTGCTGTGGGAGTCCTAAAAAGGACCTCCGCGGCAGTCCCACACATAAGGCCTGCTGTGGAGGGTACACCAACTACCCCCCCGGCACCTAAAATTAACCCCCCTGTAAGCGGGGGGTCCCCATCGGGACCCCCGAAGTGTCCCCACATTAACCCCTTGCTGCAGGGGCCCAAAGGGACCCCTGCAGCCCCCCCACATTAACTACTTGCAGCGGGGGTCCCAGATCGACACCGAGGTCTTGAAAGGACTTGCGCTAAAAAATATTAACCACAGGCCACTAAAATGAACCACATAACTCATGGGGGTCAATACAGACCCCCATAAGCCTTAATTAAACCTATAACTCATGGGGTCAATATAGACCCCCATAAACCTTACCTAACCCTATAACTCATGGGGGTCAATACAGACCCCCATAAAGCCCTTAATTAACCCTGTCACTCATGGGGGTCAATACAGACCCCATAAGCCCTTAATTAACCCTGTCACTCAGGGAGGTCAATACAGACCTCCATAAGCCCTTAATTAACCCTATAACTCATGGGGGTCAACACAGACCCCTATAAGCCTTAATTAACAATATAACTCATGGGGGTCAATACAGACGACCATAAGGCCTTAATTAACACTATAACTCATGGTGGTCAATACAGACCCCCATAAGCCTTAAATAACCATATAACTCATGGGGGTCAATACAGACCCCCATAAGCCTTAATTAACCCTATAACTCATGGGGGTCAATACAGACCCCCAGAAGGTGCCAATGTGTGAGCCAAAAAGAATGGGATAAACCCCAAAATCCCACTCTGATTGGCTAATGCACCTGTCAATCTTTATTTAAACCAATCACAAGGCGCAGATGCCTTCAGCCAATCACAATGGGATACACCCCCACAGGGTGATTGGCTGGAGGCATCTGCGCATTCTGATTGTTGCAACAGCCAATCAGAAAGTGATATACCTTTCAGGCAATCACAATGGGATACACCCCCATGGAGTGATTGGCTTAAGGCATTTGCACCTTCTGAATGGCTGTTGTCAATGTCAATCAGTATTACAGCCAATGAGAAGGCGCAGTTGTCTTCAGTCAATCAGCCCATGGGAGGTGTATCCCATTGTAATTGGCTGAAAGCAATAGTGCCTTCTGATTGGTTTAAAAAAGATTGATAGCTCCTTCAGCCATTCAGAATAAGAGATATGTTTGTATCCCATTATGATTGGCTCACACATTGGCGCCTTCTGATTGGCTGAAACTTGATAGACAGCGTTTTCAGTCAATCAGAAGGCACCATTGCCTATTTCCTTCCGGAAAAGGCTCTAGGAGGCCCATTAGCATTGGGGAGATCTGAGAGTGTTCCGTTTTTTTTAGTTTATTTTTTTAGAGCGCGGATTGTTCCAGGGCACAGCCGGGGCAGAAGAGGAGGAGGCCAGGGACATTGCGGGGAGGTAAGTACAATGTATATTATGTTTATTTTATTTTGTTTTATGTTTATATGTATGTTGTACTAATGTAATGTATTTTTCTAACAGAGTCCGCGCCAGAGAAGATAATAAGAAGGACGGGGACATGCTGGAAAGGTGAGTAGAATATTTAGAATGTTTATAATGTTGATTTATTGTATGTAAATATGTTGTACTAATTTGTTTTGTTTTTTTCCTCTAGGTTGGTGATCTGAAGGGACATCTGCAAAGGTAAGTGGTCTTAATTATTTTATTTTAGGTTAGAATTAGGGTTTGTGTATGAAGATAGCATTTATTGTATGTTAGATAGGGGTATGTATTTTAGATAGATAGTATTTGATGTACCGTATATTATATAGTATTTATTGTATGTTAGAGGTATGTATTTTGGATAGATAGTATTTATTGTATATTACAGTATATAGTATTTATTGAATGTTAGATAGGGGTATGTATTTTAGATAGATAGGATTTATTGTATATTAGATAGATTGGGGTATGTATTTTAGATAGATAGGATTTATTGTATATTAGGATTGTGTGATGAGACCAATCTTGCCACTGTACATTGGAGGAGCTTGGTTGCCCGCCTGATGCCTTTTGACTATGGAAGGGCATTTAAATACTTTATTTTCCTATGCAGAAAGACTTTGGTTCCATGGCCATTGAACTGTATGTATGTGGTCTGAGCGCCATTCAGTAATAATGTGTGCTCAGACCTAAGCTATCTGCAGATATGTTCTGGGTTATAATATGTTGTGGTTATATCTGTAAAAATATTGTATTGTGTGGTATGCAGTCAAATATCTTTGATCTCATACACTTGGTCAGGAGTTGCCCATCTGCCTCTTAATAGTATTGGCTAAAACACACAAGAGATAGCAGCAGCTGAACAAGATAAACCTCACAGGATGTCGCCAGGACTTGAACAAAGAGCCAGTATGGGGTTTTCCCAGGGGCACAGTCCAGGAGGAAAAACAGGAAGTGTCCATGGGGACAGTCTGGGTGAGAATGAGCATAGTAGCCACGCCTGGGGTTGGCCCATGGGAGGAGTCTCATGGTTCCCACGTAGGGACCCTGTCTGATTGGCCAGAGATAATTAGGGGTTGACCAAAGGTTGTCACTGCCCCTACTGTGTATGTGAAGTGTTTAAAAATGTGTTTTTTATTCAATAAAGAGAGTTCACTGTTTGACCCTCAAACACAGAGCTTATGTCTCGTTCTTGGGGGGGATTCATGGTATGCTGTTACAGACTGACTGCCAGGAGTGTAAGCATCTTGGGGTGCTTTTCCTGTTCAGCTGCTAGCAGCTATTCGTGAGGTTCCAGTTCCAGGCTTGGAGCATTTTCACCTTGGATCCAGTTTAGAGCATATTGTCCTGTAGTCTGCGCAGACCGCTTGGATCCTGCAGTAGCTGTCCCTATATCACTGGACGGGCAGATCGGCTAAAACGGCCTGGGCGCCCCCTTCTATGTGTGGGGGTACCGTAACAGATTGATTGTATGTTAGATAGATAGGGGGTATTGTACTTTATTTGTATTGTATTGTATTTATTCTGTATATATTTCCTTTTTAAGGTGTGTATTTTTTCTTTTTTTTCTGTAGTGGATTGTAATGTATTTTTCTTTTTTGTGTAATGTTCCTTTTTTTATTTTTTGTGACTTAGGTTTTTTATTTTCTGTAATGTAGATTTTTTATTTTTTGTGACTTAGGATTTTTTATATTCTTTAATTAGAATGGAGGGGGGTTTTATTAGGGGGTAGTTAGGTAGTGTAGGTAGGTAGTGTAGGTGTTAATAGATTAGTGTAGAGGGGGGTTAGTTTAGATGTAATGGTTTATTGGTGGGTATAGTGCAGTGTAATGTTTGTAATTAGTGTCATGAAGGTCCTTGAGTACCATCATGGCACTTACAGTATGTGGTTTATGTTAGGGGTGTAACTGTCCCATAAGGGACATAATATACCATAATGGGACTGATGGGGTTAAATAGAGGCTTATGAGGGTGTGTATTGACCCCCATGAGTGACAGGGTTATTTATTGGCCTATGGGGGTCTGTATTGACCCCCATGAGTTATGGGGTTAATTAAGGGTTTATGGGGGTCTGTATTGACCCCCATGAGTGACAGAGTTAGTTAATTTTTTTATGGGGGTCTGTATTGACCCCCATGAGTTATAGGGTTAATGAAGGCTTATCGGAGTCTGTATTGACCCCCATGAGTTATAGGGATAGTTAAGGCTTATGGGGGTCTGTATTGACCCCCATAAGTTATAGGTTTAATTAAGGGTTTATTGGGTCTGTATTGACCCCCATGAGTTATAGGGGTTAATTAAGGCTTATGGGGGTCTGTATTGACCCCCATGAGTTATAGGGTTAATTAAGGTTTATGGGGGTCTGTATTGACCCCTATGAGTTATAGGGTTAATTAAGGCTTTTGGGGGTCTGTATTGACCCACATGAGTTATGGGGTTAATTTTAGTTGACTGGGGTTAATATTTTTTAGCGCGAGTCCTTTCATGACTTTTACGGTCCTTTAAGGGCCTGCGATGCGGGAAATGTAAAATTTTAAATGCAGCAGGGTCACGATCGGGGAGCCCAATGGGGACCCTCAGCATAGAGGGGAGTTAATCTTAGGTGCAACGGCCGTGCTTGCTAATAGTGTTCAGTGGGCCCTTTAAGGAGCCGCGGCGTAGAATTTAAAATTTTAAATGCAGCAGGGGCCTGATCTATGCCAATCGGGGACCCTCACTGCAAGGGGTTAATGTGGGGACACTACGGGGGTCCCGAAGGGGACCCCATCATAGAGGGGGGGTTAATTTTAGGTGCCACGGCCAGGATTGCTAATAGTGTGCCGCAGGCCCTTTAAGGAGCTGCGGCAGGGAATTTAAAAGGTTTAAATGCAGCGGGGGCCTGATCTATGCTGATAGGGACCCCTACAACATTGGGAAGTGTATAGGCAGCAGGGGGGAGCATCACATGGCTGTGTCGGGCTGCTCCGAGGCAGCATGTATCTGATTTAGGAGCCCTGTATGTGGTTTAGGATCCCTTGCTAGCACTTTTTTGTGCCCGTAGGGATTTTTCTGAGGTGCAAGAATCACCTCATAGATTTATGGCTGCGTGTTACTACAGCCTACGAAGCCTATTCTCTGCCATTTTTCGGAGTATGGAGGCCAAGTGTTTATAAGTATCTGTGGTTTTGCACGTATCTTGAATTCTCTAGAACGGCAGGTCTATGGTTGTCTCCGGGGTGCTGGCCCTTGGGAGTCTAAGATAGTTCATGTCTTTGAGTGTCTATGAGAGAGAAAACCTATTTGAGCCTATGACAATGATTGTCTATGGAAGTCAGCAGAAGTTCTTTGGGACTGTGTGGAAATCCAGCACGTGCTCAGGACTATGAGCGTTGGGTTCTAAGGAAGCTTTTTTTGTAAGTCTATCCAAGTCTGTGGGAGTTTTTATTATATGAGTGCTGTGGGAGTTCTTATGGGAATACGTCTATGGAATCCATGTGCGCGTAAGTCATGGAGTCTATTGGAGTGCCTACCGGATCTGTGGCTGCGCAAGCCTATAATTTTGTGGGAGTTAAGTATTTGAGGGATTGCATATATAAATAAAGTAATTCTAAAATATGATGTAAGGATCCCCATAACTGTTTCCTACTTTCCAGTCATTTATGCCATTTCCCTTATTATTATAGGGTTATATGTTTGAATCAGTGGCTTAGATGAGTGGCGCAGAGCAGGATGTAGAAGGAAAATTTTTAGATATTAAACCTACTTTGCTTAATGGTAATGATATAGAAAACAAGAGAAACAAACTCAGAAAGAGACAAAGATGAGACAATCTGTTTTTTTTTATGCTGTTTATTAAGATTTGAAATATTTGGTGGAAATTGGATTGTTTAGAGATAATCTCTCATGGAAGGTGTGACGCCATCAGTCCAGATCCCCAGCCAGATTCAAAACTGAAAAATAGACAATGTTACATGTTAATAAAATATAATGATGGTCAGTCAGTATGACATTGAGGCAGAGTAATAATCTGTTATATCAGGGTGACATTACATGTGCAAATAGGGTGGCACGACCTTAGTGCTCTTGACAAATGTGCGCCATCATCAGCGAGCCGACAAATGCGAGTACTGACATCAGGCCAGACAGGAGCAAGCCAGAAAAATGTGCGCCTCTCAGACTTCAGGTAAGGTGGGCTTAGCGGTCTTAGGATGATAGGTTTTAGGGTTTGGGGTCTTTGGGTTAGGTGGTCTTTGGGTTAGGGTTAGGCTTAGGTTGTCTTTGGGATAGGGTTGGGGTCTAAGGCTGATGGGTTTTAGGGTTAGGGGTCTTTGGGTTACGGTTAGGCTTAGGGGGTCTAAGGGTTAGGGTAATGCTTAGGAAGTCTCTGGGTTAGGGTTAGGCTTAGGGAGTCTCTGGGTTAGAGTTAGGCTTATGGGGTCTAAGGGTTAGCATTAGGGGGTCTAAAGATTAGGGTTAAATTGGTTTAGGGTGCTCTTTTAACAGCACGCATTTGACATTTCGTTTTTAACATCGCGATGCTGTTGGCACGCTGGTGTCAGCGTCCGGTTGTCGACGCGTTTGTGGTGCGTGCAAAGGTTGGGGTGCCGCAAATAGAGCTAATAAAAATACAATTATTTGCATGCACATGAATAAAGCAGTTTAGCCATAGAGTAATACTGTATATTAAATAAACTGGTTCGTGTACATGTTTTTAGTAAATAAAACAATAACAGAGGTGTGGGACGCCGGACTTTTATAAATACATTAACTGCTTCTGAATTTTTTACTTATTTGCTCGCCTTAGGTGGTTAATATAATGGTTTAATGTGCATCTAAAGTGCATCACATTTGTAACAAATCACATTTGTCACGGCAGATCATTGTTGTCGTTGTTCAGTCATGTCCGACTCTCCGTGATCCTTTAAGGTTATCTTGGCAAAGATACTGGCGTGGGTTTCAAGTTCCTTCTCCAGAAGACCACGATTTGCCTGACCTTTATACTATGATCTGCACATCTTGGGTGACCCTACATGATATAGCGGCTTCATTGAGGTACAGTCTCTTCACCATGACAAGGTAGTACCTTGAACTATATTTCCTACGTTTTGAAGTGGTGGCTTTGTAAGTATGCTCACTTATAATATTGATATATATTCTAAGTTAACTCTTCTCTAATAATAAAAAACATAGGTCCGGTGGCATATAAACTTTGGTAAGAAGCCTTCTCCTTATGGTTTCTATTTTAATACTTTGGTATTTGTAGAAGATTCCTTACCTTTATCTTGATTAGTCTCTGCTACCTTAACTCTTGTAGTGATCAAAAATTTTCTGCAGACTCTTGTCTTTGTTCTGCTCCAGAAAACGTATTACATCTTTACTTTTCAGGGACCCTTCATCCAGTTGGTTTTTAACATGTTCAAAGAACTTGGTGATTGAGGAGATCATCTTTGGTTTAAGCTTGGATTCACATAACTCGTTCTTAATCGATTTCTTGAATTTCTGAAGCAACTTCTGATGTTCTTGTGCTGGGATGAGATTGCTTACTCCTTCTGAGATTCTCTCAAAGTTCTTAATGAGGTCTAGTTGCGGACGGGGAAGGTTGCCATTATTGCTACACAATGAAGAGTGGTCTGTAGGAACACAAAACAATAGTGAACTTCTCAATTTAAATATTTTGTAATGTAATATCTTACATAGTGTGAAGACCATAGAACAAACAAACCTATGATGCTGAGTTCTTACTTATACTTATATATTACAATTATTTGAAACAGAAGTTAAATATACTATAGGTGGTCTAAAAAAAATATTTTATGCTAGAAAACAAGTGTGTACTAAAGTATCAATGTCCATATCAAATAATAAGCAAATGGCAAAATCAAATTAATGGCTGATCCAGAACATTTCTCATATAACAAACATTTGTTAATCCTTTTATATTTAATCAGATTATTATGCAAAAAAAACTATTTGAGAACAAAAAAGGTCACATAACGCCGGCTTACTATTAATTTATTCTTCTCTTTCCTTCCATTATTTACTAATGAACATTTTGTATGTTGAATTCCTCTACTGTATATATCAGTACTTATTTATCTATCACCCCTTCTGAAAGATATTATTTTCAAAACTGTATAAGTCTGTCTTTCTTTCTCAAATCATTATCTGTTGTTCTAGAATTACTCATGAAAATTGTGTTCCTCCTGCACATCATTACGTTTCTTACTATATCTGATGGCTTCTATCATATTCTTCCTCTCCAGATATATACTTAGCGCTACGGAATATGTTGGCGCGTTATAAATAAAGGATAATAATAATATAAATATTAAGAGCATGATGTTTTTTCCTTATAAGTTTTGTTGGTTAAACCAAGCTCAATCTTAGTAAGTTGATTTGATTGGGTTTATGAACATGTCTACATGGGCAACATTTTGATAATTAGCCTCTGTTAACTAATATTGGAGGTGGAATTTTTGACCTTGTTTTATGACAAAACTAATCTGCATAACGACACATCGTGACTTTCTGTACTAGACTTCACTTGATTTCTCCCCTTGTTTAATACTCTGAGAAAACATTTCCAATTTTGTCAGGATCAAGTCAAGGGTAAATACATTTTAAAGGGTGTACCATTAACCAACAAAAATTCAAAATCAAATAAGATTTTAAACAAAAATCATTGATCTGGTAATATCAACTGTGACATGAAACTTTATGCAGAATGGACTTTTTTGTATGGTAACTCTTTATTTTTTAAATAGTCTATTATTTGTACTGGCATCTTTACGCACAGTGGTTTCCATCACATTATAAACAGACATTCATATTGTTATCAACATAAATTATTATTTTTTGTAGTATTACAATTTTCCTAACATATTTCTAATTTTTCCATATTATTGTACATTATACACAAATATAATACTCATTGTTTTCCTTATTTTGTTTATCAAGTTAAATGGCATTATCAATAAAACAAAAAAGGACGTCCCGAAGGGCGGCACTCATTGTGGAAACCCTTAAAAAGTCAGATCTTGTATTGCATACAGAACCTCACCATACTTTGTACTTAGAGCTTCCAGTTTTATGCCCCCCATCTTACCTTTTGTTGCCAACGTCAGAACCAGAAGAGTCGAGATAGTAATGAAACGAAGCATGGTTACTGTATTCTAGCAACAGACTAGAAGTGGATCCCAGTTATTGCAAACTGGACTATTTATTACTATTCTATATAACGGTTAATGAGAAGCCCGCCCATCTCCCATTACAAGAGAATTCAAAGAACAAGGTATTGTTCTAAATGCCACTCTTCAAGCATTACTTATAATTATAATTGAACTTCATATATAATGAAAGATAATTGCACTGTAAGGAAAAATATAATCACTAGGAATGGGGAGATCTTTGTTTCTCATATTAGGTGGCTTTGTTAGGGAAAAGTTTATGTAAATATATTATAATCAGACGTTATCCGATTTCATGGTTGTAATTCATCTTCAAGAGAACAGGAGGTTTTCAATAATAAACTATAAATTGTTGTTAAGTATTTCAAATAGCTGAAAATTATAATCCGACATTATTAGATTTCATGATTTCTTTTATACACTAATAATTCTCTGTAAATATTTTAATTTTCTAAGAGGCCAACATTTATCCAACTCTATTACAAATTCTGTAATGTTTGATGTATGTAATATAAATGTTTCCCAAAGTACACTCACAAAGCATCCAAGATCAGCCAACGTCACAACTCAGGAAGGATATATATATATATGCTAGCGACAATAAAAGAAAGTGTTGAAATGCTGTTTGTCACACAATGTGAGTGTACTGTGTGCCTCAACTATATAGACCCCTCTAACACAGTAATGAACACATGTAATAACACTATAAGTGCCATGAGGGTCATCCAGGACCCTCAGGACCCAAAGTGTAAGCACTACACCATTTTAACCCTGTCACTTATGGGGGTCTATCCAGACCCTCATAAGCCTTTATTTAACCCCATCAGTCCCATAATGGGCCTGTTACAACCCAACATTAACGACCATCATGACACTAAGTATAAACACTACACTGCACTATACCCCCCCAATAAAACATTAAATATCAACTAAACAGTTGTTTATACTTAGTGTCATGATGGTCCTTGAGGACCGTCATGGCACTTATGTAGTTAATGTTGGGTTGTAACAGGCCCATAATGGTCTTAATATACCCTTATGGGACTGATGGGGTTAAATATAGGCTTATGAGTGTCTGTATGGACTCCCATGAGTGACAGGGTTAATTAAGTGCTTATGGGGGTTTGTATTGACCCCCATGAGTGACAGGGTTAATGAAGGGCTTATGGGGGTCTATATTGACCCCCATGAGTGACAGGGTTAATTAGGAGTTTATGAGGGTATGTATTGACCCCCATGAGTGATGGGGTTAATTAAGTACTTATGGAGGTCTGTATTTACCCCCATGAGTGACAGGGTTAATGAAGGGCTTATGGGGGTCTGTAGTGACCCCCATGAGTGACAGGGTTAATGAAGGGCTTATGGGGGTCTAAATTGACCCCCATGAGTGACAGGGTTAATGAAGGGCTTATGGGGGTCTGTATTGACCTCCATGAGTGACAGGGTTAATGAAGGGCTTATGGGGGTCTGTATTGACGCCCATGACTGACAGGGTTAATGAAGAGCTTATGGGGGTCTGTATTGACCCCCATGAGTGACAGGGTTAATGAAGGGCTTATGGGCGTCTATATTGACCCCCATGAGTGAGGGGGTTAATGAAGTGCTTTTGGGGGTCTGTATTGACCCCCATGAGTAACACAGTTAATGAAGGGCTTATGGGGGTCTGTATTGACCCCCATGAGTCACAGGGTTAATGAAGGGATTATGGGGGTCTATATTGACCCCCATGAATGACAGAGTTAATTAGGGGTTTATGGGGGTATGTATTGACCCCCATGAGTGTGGGGGTTAATTAAGTGCTTATGGGGGTCTGTATTGACCCCCATGAGTGACAGGGTTAATGAAGGGCATATGGTGGTCTATATTGACTCCCATGAGTGACAGGGTTAATTAGGGTTTTATGGGGGTCTGTATTGACCCCCATGAGTGAGGGGGTTATTAAGTGCTTATGGGGGTCTGTATTGACCCCCATGAGTGACAGGGTTAATGAAGGGCTTATGGGGGTCTATATTGACCCCCATGAGTGAATTGGTTAATGAAGGGCTTATGGTTGTCTATATTGACCCCCATGAGTGACAGGGTTAATGAAGTGCTTATGGAGGCCTGTATTGACCCCCATGAGTGACAAGGTTAATGAAAGGCTTATGGGGGTCTGTATTGACCCCCATGAGTGACAGGGTTAATGAAGGGCTTATGGGGGTCTATATTGACCCCCATGAGTGAGGCGGTTAAGTAGGAGTTTATGGGGGTCTGTATTGACCCCCATGAGTGAGGGGTGTTAATTAAGTGCTTATGGGGGTCTGTATTGACCCCCATGAGTGACAGGGTTAATGAAGGGCTTATGGTGGTCTATATTGACCCCCATGAGTGAAAGGGTTAATTAGGGGTTTATGGGGGTCTGTATTGACCCCCATGAGTGAGGGGGTTATTAAGTGCTTATGGGCGTCTGTATTGACCCCCATGAGTGACAGGGTTAATTAAGTACTTATGGAGGTCTGTATTTACCCCCATGAGTGACAAGGTTAATGAAGGGCTTATGGGGGTCTGTAGTGACCCCCATGAGTGACAGGGTTAATGAAGGGCTTATGGGGGTCTATATTGGCCCCTATGAGTGACAGGGTTAATGAATGGCTTATGGGGGTCTATATTTATCCCCATGAGTCACAGGGTTAATGAAGTGCTTATGGGGGCCTGTATTGACCCCTATGAGTGACAGGGTTAATGAAGGGCTTATGGGGGTCTATATTGACCCCCATGAGTGAGGGGGTTAATTAGGAGTTTATGGGGGTCTGTATTGACCCCCATGAGTGAGGGGGTTAATGAAGTGCTTTTGGGGGTCTGTATTGACCCCCATGAGTGACAGGGTTACTGAAGGACTTATGGTGTTCTATATTGACCACCATGAGTGACAGGGTGATAGTGTATATTTGTTTTCTTTTATAATGGGTCCTTTAAGGACCTTTACAGTCCTCTAAGGACCCGTAACCCGGGAATTTAGAATTTATTTTTGCAGCCGGGGTCCCCAATCGCATGCGATCGGGACCCTCACTGCGATGGTTAATGTGGGATTAATGCAGGTCTCCGAGCTTATTTCGGATCTCGTGGGGTTAATGCAGGTTTCCGAGCTTATCTTGGATCCCTTCTTGGGCAAGTTGTACGTGGCTGGGCTTTGAGCCTCGTTTTCGTTTTTTCGGCGGCCATTTTTTCTCTCGCTTAGGGGATTTTCGTGTGTCTGAACTCGGGAATTTGGACTTAAATGCAGGTGTAACTTCACTTTCAGAGGTCCTAGATGCCCCCCCTTGCTATGGGTAAGCTTTTTATGTATTTTTTGTGAGTATTTTGTGTGTTTCGACTGTTTTTAGGTGCGTTCGGTTTGGCCATTATGGTCGTATTTTTCGTGCGTGTGGGTGTTTGTTACGTTAAGGTTGGTTCCGATGTTGTTGTGCGTGTGTGTGTGTGGCTGGGCAGTCCTGGGCTTTGAGCCATATTTTTTTTTTTTTCAGCGGCCATTATTTTTTCTCGCTTAGGGGATTTTCGTGTGTCTGAACTTGGGAATTTACACTTAAATGGAGGTGTAACTTCACTTTCAGAGGTCCTGGATTCCTGGATTCCCCCCCCCCCCTTTATATGGGTAATCTTTTTATGTATTTTTTTTTGAGTATTTGGTGTGTTTTGACTGTTTTTAGGTGCGCGCAGTTCGGCCGTTATGGTCGTATTTTGCGTGCGTGTGGGTGTTTGTTACGTTAAGGTTTGTTCCGAGGTCTTTTTTTTTTCTAATTCGTGCGTGTGTTTGTTTTTAACCATGTGTGAGGCGCCTTTGAGCCTCCACCTCTGCAAATGCGGACCCTCGCTTTGCGTGACGACGATTCGTAGTTTGACAACTATTATATGTGATATGTGTATCCAGCTGTGCTCAAAAGTTTGCATACCCTGGCAGAAATTTTGAAATGTTGGCATTTATTTTTAGAATATGACTGGTCATGCAAAAAATTTATTTTGTTGAAGGATAGTGATCATATGAAGCCATTTATTATCACATAGTTGTTTGGCTCCTTTTTAAATCATAATGATAACAGAAATCACCCAAATGGCCCTGATCAATAGTTCACATACCCTTAGTTCTTAATACTGCGTATTGCCCCCTTTAGCACCAATGACAGTGTGCAGTCTATAGTAATAGTTGTCTATAAGGCCCCTAATTCTTGTGGTATAGCTGCCCATTTGTCTTGGCAAAACTCCTGCGGGTCATGCAAAGTCTTTGGTCATCTTGCATGAACCACAAGTTTGAGATCTCACCAGAGTATTAAGGTCAGGAGACTGCAATGGCCACTCACAACCTTCACCTTTTTTTGCTGTAACTACTAGAGGGTCAACTTGGACTTGTGCTTAGGGTCATTGTCATGCTGGAAAGTACAAGAGCATCCCATGCGCAGCCTTTGTGCAGAAGCATGCAAATTGTCTGCCAGTATTTTCTGATAACATGCTGCATTCATCTTGACATACATTTTCACAAGATCCCCAGTGCCTTTAGAGCTCACCCCACCCCCCCCAAAAAAAATCAGTGAGCCACCACCATGCTTCACAGTCAGTATTCTTTTCACTGTAGGCCTTGTTGACCCCTCTCCAAACATAGCGCTTATGGTTATGATCATAAAGCTCTATTTTGGTCTCGTCACTCCAAGTTACAGTGTGCCAGAAGCTATGAGGCGCGTCAAAGTGTTGTCGGGCATATTATAACCAGGCTTTTTTGTGGCATTGGTGCAGTAAAGGCTTTTTTCTGGCATCTCAAACATGCAGCTCATTTTTGTTCAAGTATCGTTGTATCTTTCTCCTTGAAGCAACCACACAGTCTTTTTCTGAGGAGCAGCCTGTATTTTTCCTGAGATTACCTGTGGGGTTTCTCTTTGTATTCTGAACAATTCTTCTGGCAGTTGTGGTGAATTCTTTCTTGGTCTACCTGACATTTTCAGGGCTTTTGATATCTTTTTGTATCCTTTTCCATCTTTATTTATCCATTACCTTCAATAAAATACAGTCATACTTTCCAAATAAATGCCAAAATCTCACAATTTCTTCCATGGTATGCAAACTTTTGAGCACAATTGAGCCAGGAGATAGGAGCCAGAGAGAGAGTGTGAGTGACCAGAGAACTGTCTTAGGTTAGCTGATCTTAGGAGCCAGGAGATAGAATTTAGAAAGAGAGTGTGGCTGACCAGAGAACCATCTTTGGTTAGCTGATCTTAGGAGCCAGGAGATAGGAGCCAGAGAGAGAGTGTGAGTTACCAGAGAACCATCTTAGGTTAGATGATCTTAGGAGCCAGGAGATAGGAGCCAGAGAGAGAGTGTGAGTGACCAGACTTGCAGATGGGCTTACAAATGTATTATTTGTCTCTGTACTCTGTACGGTGGAGGGCTTCTCTTGCTCTTGTTGCTCACCATACACTAAATGGTTGTTGCAAAAAACTCCATCTCACAAAATCCAGTGCACAAATCAAAACCAACCTTGCACTGATAATAGCCATTAAGCTTATGCGTGTATATCTGAATATATATATGTCGATTTTATATATGTATATGTGTATATATATATATATATATATATATATATATATATATATATAATATCCCACAAAATTACAATCGAATATAGGGGTCAAAAAAGGACTCTCAGAAAAATAACTTAGCTACAAACTCCTTCATTCTTTGGTTACTATTATTAAGATTACAGCATTTACTCCTGAAACAAGGATACAACTAATATACAAATTATGAAACAGAGCACACTAATAAACTACATTTCTTTTTTGAAAGCTTTGGGCTATGCACTTGTGTCAAGCGTGGTGCCCACAACCCCAAATTGAGGGTATTGGCCAAAAGATTAAGTGAGGATACCGAATTAGTGAAGTGGAGGAGCCACTATCATTTTCCGACGACTGAAGCTTTCAATTGATTGGCTGGGTTCCACCAGGTAAGAACCTACAACCAACTCCTTTGACTGTTTAGTGTTAAATGTAAGGGGTCACCAGGGAGAATGCCAGCAGGATCTCCCTTCCAGTCACATGTAGTGCAATGAAAGGGCTAGTGCAAAACCAAAGTGCCAAAATCATAAATCCAAATTAAGAACTGTGCCTTGCCAAGGGACAGGTGCCAAAAGGATATTTTTTCCAATAAAGTGCTAAATTGTACATCACCCAGGGAGCACTTGCCACCTACTTTCTGGGATTGCTTGGCTTTAAAGAATCCCCTGCTACAGTTAGGTAGTACCAATGTACTACATTTGATCTTAACCATAAGAGTTGCAGTTTTGTTCTCAAGTGCAGTGAAAAGAGGCTGAGAGGGTACCAGAATTTTTCCCCTTGGACTGAGCCTTTAGAATACGAGATTTAATGTACTTGTGGTACCATGTGTGCTTCTGGGAATATTCAGTGAGGGAAGCAAACGGAAGCTAGTAAGTCTACTTATTATTTTAACATTACTTTCAGACCTAGTGGTCTTAATCTCAGCTTCAAACTTACATTTCCTAGGGATAATGTTTAGAAAAGTCACTGTTTTGTTACTTTGTGTTAACATGTAATGTCACCATCGTATTTTCTACATAAATATTCTATTTTTGCTCAATAAAGAGAGTCATTCTTTATTCATGGCTTAATTATTTTATGTTGTATCCTTTATACTCAGAGATACGTATCATTATTTATCCAAAAATATAGCATGATCTGGAATATCAACTCCATCCTTACATATTTGCTGACATTATGTTATCTTTTATTTATAAATCTCTAACATATTTCATAGTTCTAAATAGGGGATACAGTGACTACATAAGATGAAAATGACAAAAGTCACATATTGGTACAGAAGGTGTAGGTGTAAGGTGTAATCTAAATGGATTAATTGTATTATACATAAACAAAAAAGGGGGTTGTCCAGTGTCCAGTGAGGCAGCACATTAGTCTGTCACTGCCTTGTTGAATTCCTGACATTAGGGAATAAGTTGGGGACTTCTTCGAATAGATGATTTTTTATGGAGTGTTTGAAACTGCGATTATTAGTGTAGAGTGTAACATTGTCTTTTGTTTGTGGGCAATAGAGAAAATAGACTAAACCTTGCAACACAACCCTCTGCACGCTCGGTCAGCACATCGGTAGATGATCCAGTCACATACTAAAATAATACCTATAACATCACAGTGACATATTAATGCATATCCTCCAAAGTGGTTGACACACTGAAATCATTTTACTGAGATAGAACACTCCATCTAAAACCTAAAAACCAAACTACTCAGAGGAAATTTAAAACAAAATTCAAAATGAAGATGATAACATACTTCAATACAAAAGAGGTGGAGGAGATGAGAGGTAATGGCAAGAAGAAATCTGAAGGTATGGGGAAATAGGGGCAATAAGGGAAATTAAGGGGGGCGATGAAAGGGGGATGGTGGAAATTATGAAGGGGAAGCAGGAGGGAGTATTGGAGATGAAGGATGGTGATGATGAGGGATTGGGGGCGATGAGAAACTAAGATGAAGGGGGAGAGTAGGTTGTGAAGGTGCAATCAGATAATATTTATAAGGAGGGAGTGGAAGGGAGTGATGAGGGGGGATCAGGAGTGAAAGGGATGAGGGGTGGGGATGAGGAGGGAGGTGGGAAATAAGGAAGGAGGAGAGGAGGAAGAATAGGGGAAATTAGCGGGTTGATCAGAGGGAATGCTGAAATTTATGTAGTCAGTTAAAGCATTATGGGAAATTAGTGGAATGGGTGTGAAGATAAGGTTGAATGCTGAAAATGAGACAGTGAGTTGGAAAGATGAGGGTGGGGCATGATGGTGAATGGGCAGATGAGAAAGAGACATGAGTGAGGACAGGGGATTAAGAAGAAATGAAAAGAGAAAAAAGGGGGATGAAGGGGAGATGAGATATTATTTATTTGAGGAGAGTGGGAAGGGGGAGATGGGTATGACGTGGGATAAGGGGAGAATAAAGCAGGGAGTTGAGGGGGATGAGGGGGCAGATGTGGGCATTTGGGGAAGATAAGAGAGGGGGGTGGCAAGATGAGGAGGAAACATGAGGGAGAGAGAGGGTAGATGAAGGGGAGATGATATAGGAACATGATGGGGAGATGAAGAGGAGAGATTAGGTGAGAGGAAGATTTTGGGGCAAGATAAGAGGGTGTTGAAAGATGAGTGGGAGAGAGAAATATGTGAAGGATGACAGAGGAGGGAAGGGTGAAGTGGAAGAAAGAGGATGGGATGAGAGGCAGAGCATATGGATGAGTGCCATGGTCTTGGGGGGAAAGGGGTAGAGAGACATATAGAGGGATATGGAGAGGTTGAAGAGAGAGTGAAAAGGGGGTGTAGACATTACTTATGGATAGGGAAGAAATTGGGGAGAGGGGATAGAAGGCAGCAAGGAAAAAAGAGGAACATGTGGAATAAAAATAAACATAGGGAATAAAGAAGAATGGGGGTAAAGAGGGGATATATAAAATAATGGAAGAAGGAAAGGCATGAGGAAGAGGGGGTAGAGAGAAGGATGGATTGAGAACACAGGAAAAAGCAGCATGTGAAGACTTTTATGAAACGTAACATTTATGGGGGCACTGTCAGATAAAAAACATAAGTGGTCTCATACATATGTAGTATCTATTTATTGAGTAGATATGGGTCTTTCATAATTAGTATTTTATAAATATCTTAAAATTAAATTGCTTGACTTTTTTTTGTGAGCACATTTGAGCTTTTTGCTGCAAGTGGTTGTGTGTTATGGAATATAACATTGTGGGTATGTTTGGATACGCTATGATCTTTACATTTGCATAATATATACTATTATATGATTATTTTATTGTACAGGGACTTTCGGCACATCGTATGCATATTGTGCTTATTAAGTTAAGATAAATCTTCTGAGCTGCTGTCAATTGCCCTGTGTGTAATATATAATGACATACAGAAATACATGGAATGTTACCCAAATGTAGTATCAGTGTATTTAGCAGACACAGGGCTTTGGCTATTAGCTAAACTTTCACTACACATGTTAGTTTGGTAGAAAAAAAGAAATTAATTTAACTTTAAATTCGAGCTTTATTATTATTTTCTTTCTTATTTTAGATACAAACGCTAAAAATCGCAAATCACTATTCAAGTGCTTCAATTCCCTAAGCTCGCAAATGTTTTCACACCCGTAAACAGCAAATGTAGGAGAAAATCCTACTAGTACTAGAGAGGACCCGCAAGGGGTTTAACCCCTGTCCGTAGCACTGTAAAAGCAAAATAAATGTTTATACAGCACTGTAAATAACGAGGAAAGCGATGACAGACATTAGAATTAATTGCAGAACAGTCTCAAGTGTGCAAATCGGCAGTAGAAAGAAAATGATTTTAATATTTCATTTTGGGGTTATATTGATCTCGGGAATCAATGAGTTAATACATATCAGGCCACCCACATGGACTAGAACAGTATTGGCATTCATTTTTATTATTTAGTATTTTGAGAGTTTGTGAGTCTAATCACATATTGGGCCCCAAACCTAATTGATTGACATGTAACCTCCATGATAGCGGTCTCATTTTCTATTGGCTGTTTTGAAATGGGAGGTTACTACCTTGCTTAATTGATCATGTTACCGCCCTGAACTGCTATTGATGAGTGCATGGTTTACAGAGTCGACTTTTTGCCCGTAACTTGCGGGATTGTTCAATTTAATAACACTGGAATCGTAGATGAACCAGAGCCTGCAGCACGCCCGCAGACAGAGAGCCTCATTCAATTGAGCGATTTCCCGACCTGTAAGTGAGGTCGGAGGCTACTTTGCTATACAATTGGGGTCTTTTTGCGGGCTCCGATCGGGGTTACGAGTTATGGGCTTGTAAAAATGGCGTCCATCAAACTCATGTCTTACAACCTTTTTAAAACCTTTGATCTTTCACTTCCGCAAGGTCGAAAACCCAAATCGCTATTCAATAGCTTAATTTCCCCAAGCTCGCAAATGTACTGCATCCACACTCGCAAACAGCAAATGGAGGAGGAAATCCTACATGTGCTAGAGAGGACCGCAAAGGCGTTAAACACCTATTCGTAAATACAAATAAAAGATCACTCCTGCACTGTAAATAACGGGGAAAGCGATGACAGAAATTAGAATTCATTGCACAACAGCAACTTGCGAGCTTGAGCAATTGAATAGCATTGCAATCGGAGATGAACGGATTGAATCGGGCTCTATGTATTTAAGTATAAAATAAAAATACATTGAATTGTTAAGTTAATAAAATATATACAAAATGGTGTGTCAAGATTTCATTATGATAATAACAAATTTAAAGGTAATGTATTGACTCATTATTCTATATTATTATCTCTATAATATTTATTTATTAACTTTCAGTATTAACAGCCTTATTAAATTGCGATTCAGTAAATTTAAAACGGCTCTAATTAAGCACACAGCAGAAGTTTTTACAGAAGTTTTTAGTTAGTGAACTTCTATCCAAAAGCAAGATATTCACTAACTAAAAACTTCTGTAAATAATATAGGCTGTGTGCTTAATTAGAACCCTTTTAAATTTACCGAATCGCAATTTAATAAGGCTGTTAATTAGTATGTTACAAATACACTGCGTCTGCCATTTTACGATGACAACATGACCCATATAGCACCAAATATCACATTTTTACATCCATTTATTTTGACCATTTTATATCCTCATTCATCTTTTTCTAGTTTTTGGTCTTATTGACTGCCTTTTATTGAACAAAGCAAAACTGAGTATTTATAATGATAGATTAATGTTTCTCTGTAGATCATGCATCTCTTTGGGAATGAAGCCCACTGG
>JAPZIH010000080.1:0-42953 GCA_027410445.1 Discoglossus pictus | reverse complement strand
GGTGTTGGGTTTTATGTTTTGGGGGAGAGAAGACAAGTAACATCTTTGTAGGCAGTGGGGGGGGAAACAATTAGAATTTTTGTTGAAAACATTTTTTTTTAAATATCTGACACAGAGACACAGAGGGGTTAAAAAGCCTCTGTGTTCTCTGTGTTGTTGCAATTAGCAACACCTTGCAACAGGCCATTAACCCTTCCACTGCCAAGCATCATCTCTCTCTCTCCCTTAGTTTTGTCTTTTTGTTTCTTTTTCACCCTTATATATATATATATATATTTTTTTTTTTTTAAAGAAAACAATAGAAAATCATAAAATAAAAATAAATAAAACAAATAACTAAAAAAAAAAAAGGGTCTAAACATGAGGGATAAGACCATTAAGAAGCCTCAGGGGTCAAAAGGGGGAATAATGGCCCCTGAAAATCCTAGCTGCAGCACTGCACAGCATAGGCCCCAGGCAGATAAGGCAGCCCCAGCTCCTGGTGGTTCTGCCAGCAGACCTACCCCTGTGGCTAATACCTGGTCACAGGTGGTTTCTGCTGGCCCCAGTAATACCACCGCTGGGGCTGAGGGGCAGATCACCAGGAAGTATGGGGTTAAATGTCAGATGTCTGGGGTCTACAGCATTGATATCTATCTGCGTGCTGCAGCTAATGTCATCAGCCCCTCTGTTATAGTAGCAGCCAGCAAAATGTACGGGAAAGCAGTTTTCTTTACACGTACGCTGGCTGCTGCTCACATACTTATACAGAGAGGCATCACAGTGGGGGGATTATATGTCCCAATAGAACCCCTGGAAGGGTTGGGCACAAAAGTAACACTCTCTAATGTGCCCCCCTTCCTACCAGACTCCCTCCTGCGCCCCCACCTGCTAACCCTAGGGGAAGTAAAAACACCATTTATAAAATTCCCCTGGGGTGCAGAGAAAGAGCACTTCGTCATGTGCTCTCTTTCAAGAGGCAGGTACAAATGTGCCTGCCTCAGGGCGCAGAAAACATAGAGGGGTCTTTTGGGGTTCCATTTGAGGGGGTGCTCTACAGGTTTTTTTACAGCACTACGGAGGTGCAGTGCTATCATTGCAAGGGGTTGGGGCATACACGTAGGAATTGTCCTAATGTAAAGCATCATGCCCCAGCCCCAGCAAATGGCACCTCCGTCAGTACAGCACCCATCCCCACTGAGCCCATAACAGCGGGGACTTCAAGGGTCATAGCCCCCCCACAGAGCTCAGGCAAGGAGGCCGTTCCTCAAGCCACCACCACGGCCTCCAAACCCCCTTCTTCCCCAAAAAAGCCATCTGTGTCTGTGGTCTCCAGCAAGACTGCAGACACGGGGAAAAAGGGGAAGAATGTCACCGGTCCTCCCAGTGTCACAGCTGCATCTCCCAAGTCCCAATCTGCCCCCACCATAATTACATCAGTTAGTGTGGGGGCACAGTGTATGCAGAGGGATAATAAGCCCTCTGCAGGGGAGGCAGCTAGTGGCAGCTCCTCTTCCAGGAGTGACGTCCCCAGGAAGAGGAAGCATAAAACCAACAGGGAGGTTGCTGATAAGTGGGAAGTGCTCTATAGTGGAGCACCTCCCTCTAAAAGCAAGAAGAGGAACAAAACATCTCCTCCTCATCCGGTGACATTGTCTGGCCCGGTTATTAAGCTCAGCCAGCCGGTGCCAGACCACACATCTCTCTCTCCATACCCTATAGGGGTTAATGTGGAAAAGGGTCTGGAGGAAAAGCAGGGGCAAGAGGGTCTCCCAAGTGAGGCAGGGGTAGACAAGAAAGATCAGGTTCTGCCTCTGGCCTTTGAGGGGGGTCCCAATAAAGCCCCTGCTGAATGGGTAGTCAGTGTCCCTGAGGTGCTGAGCTTCAAGGGCACCAGTCAGTCTCCTCCTCCAGTGTCACTCTCTAGTGACGTACCTCGGGCTTTGTTAGAGCCCCAGGCCGAGTCACTACTGGAGGGGGGGAATATAGGCATGACCCCCATTCAGGACCCCATGGATTTGTCTGTCAGGGGGGATGTGGCACAAGGGGAAGTGGAAATGGGGGAGGGTGATAAAACAGGTTTTCCTGTTAACATCATGGGAGATCCTGTCTACCCTCCTCAGCCGTCCACTGACCCTAACATCGGTGCCATCCAAGCTGAGCAAGCAGCGGTGGAACTGGCAGAGGAGGCATATAAAGCCTCCAAGGCTTCCATTAAGGAAGCCATGCCAGCCACTGCTGTCCAGCCAGCTACCCCTGAATGCACTCCTGAAGCTACAGGGGTGCAGCAGTAATCCAAGGGTCCATTATTTACCTTGAAGGGTGCTAAAGGGACTCCTTCTGCATCATCTAAGAGGGGGTCCCTGAGAATAAAGCTGAGGAAACTGACTCCAGCCGGGGAGGATGGAGTAAAAGCCCTCAGCCAAGAGGAGCCCAGGGGTGATCCAATAGAAGGAACATCAGATTCTGGGTGGGTTATCCCTGTCAAGGAAATAGATCTATTCCTTGAGAGCACCCTTCATGGACAAAAGAAAAGGAAGGTGCGGCTGGCCTTGGAGAGGTGGAAGAATATGTCGTTTATTCTCCACTCTCTCCAGCAATATCTAGTGGTCAGCACTAGGGCCAAGAATTCTGGGACTGCGGAGCATCTCCGCGTCCGGAAATTCTATAAAATGTGCGTGTCCTATCAGCAGTCTCAAGGGTCTGAGGAACGCACAATTCCTGACACGCAGTAATGGCTTTGCACATCAGCACGCTAAATACCAATGGCTGTCAAGACAGTTTCCGCAGGTTCCAGGTACTCTCCTATTTATATCAGGGAGGGTACTCTGTGAGCTTCCTGCAGGAAACTCACACCACTCCAGAGGCTGAGGCCTCGTGGCAACTGGAGTGGAGAGGCAGGGTCTTCTTCAGCCACTTCACATCGGCGTCATGTGGAGTGGTGACCCTGTTCTCAGAGTCTTTTCAGCCAGAGCTGCTGCTTGTGAAAGCTGTTATCCCAGGCCGTCTAATCCACCTCCGGGTCCGAGAGCAGGGTAGCATCATTAACTTAGTTAATATATATGCCCCTGCTGGAGGGCCTGAGAGAGTGAGGTTCCTCGCCAGACTGTCCCAGTTTTTGGAGACGGTTGACGCAGATGAGTGTTTGGTACTCGGGGGTGATTTCAACTGCACCCTCGACGCTCTGGACCGGAATAGTCCAGAGCCGTACCCGCCTTCTGCGTCAGCCCTGCGGGAGATCATCGCCCGCTTCTCCCTGGAGGACATCTGGCGAGAGCAGAACCCAGGGGCATCAGACGGTTTCACCTACGTCAGGGTGAGAGCCGGTCTGGTGTCCCACTCCCGGATCGACAGACTATATATATCTAGTCACTATATGTCACGAGTCGGTTCTTGTGCCATTAGGCTGGCTCCGTTCACAGACCACAACTGTGTGTCTGTGACGGTGGCGCTAACGCCAACAGCGCCACGAGCCGCCTATTGGCACTTCAACAATGCTTTGTTGAAGGACCAGGGGCTCGTGACATTGATCCGGGAGTTTTGGTACGGACTGGAGGGGTTGCAAGGGGGACTTTGCCACGTTAAAACTGTGGTGGGACGTGGGCAAGGTTCATTTGCGACTTCTGTGTCAGGAATATACCAAGGGTGCGAGTGGGCAGCGCGAAGCTGAGTTGGAGTCACTCCGGGGGGAGGTACTCCATCTGGAGCAGAGGCTGTTCACTTGTAGGGACCAATCCCTGCAGAGCGAGTATGTAGAGAGGAAGGGTGTCCTCTGTGACCTGGAACGACACCAGGCCAAGGGGGCATACGTGCGCAGCCGCTTAGGTTTTCTCAAAGATCTAGACCGCGGCTCGCGCCTCTTCTACTCACTGGAGAAAAAGGGGGGTAACAGTAGGCACATCACCTGCCTTCTAGATGAAGACGGTGCCCCCCTTACAGATCCGGAGAGTATCCGGGACAGAGCCCGGAACTTTTATAAAGATCTTTACTCTCCGGATCCCATTTCTCCAGACGCCTGCAGGGTGCTATGGGAGGGGCTCCCCACAGTCAGTGAGGGTGTAAGAGAGCGGCTTGATATACCACTATCTTTTCAAGAGCTCTCTGAAGCCCTCCGTGCCATGTCCTGTGAGAAGTCTCCAGGACTGGACGGACTGACTGTAGAGTTTTTCCAATTGTTCTGGGAGACTCTGGGACCTGATTTCCATCTGGTCCTTGGGGAAGCCCTGGAGACCGGGGAGATGCCCCTGTCTTGTCGCAGGGCAGTACTTGCCCTGCTGCCCAAAAAGGGGGATCTCCGGCTTATTAAGAACTGGCGACCAGTCTCTCTGCTCAGCACGGACTACAAGATTGTAGCTAAAGCCATCTCGCTTAGACTTGGGTCTGTGCTGGCAGAATTGGTTCACCCTGACCAGTCCTATGCGATCCCGGGCCGGACTATCTTTGATAGTATCTTTCTGGTCCGGGATCTATTGCATTATTCTCGCAGGACTGGTCTGTCACTCGCCTTTCTCTCTTTAGATCAAGAGAAGGCGTTTGACAGGGTGGACCATGGTTATCTCATAGCCACTCTGCAAGCGTACGGCTTTGGCCCACAGTTTGTGGGCTTTATAAGAACGCTGTACGCCTCTGCAGAGTGTTTACTTAAAATCAATTGGTCCCTAACAGCACCTTTGGTATTTGGACGAGGGGTGCGTCAAGGATGTCCCTTGTCTGGACAGTTATATGCACTGGCCATCGAGCCTTTCCTCTGCCTACTGAGGAAAAGGCTCACAGGGCTGGTGCTAAAAGATCCAGACATGCGGATTGTCCTTTCAGCTTATGCTGACGATGTGCTCCTTGTGGCCCAGGATCCAGTTGATTTTGAGCTGGCAAAACAGTGCCAGGAGGTATATTCAGCTGCCTCCTCCGCTCAGATCAACTGGTCCAGATGCACAGGCCTTTTAGAGGGTAATTTACAGGTAGACTCTTTGCCTCCCACGTTTCGTGACATCACGTGGGAGGCAGATGTCATTAAATATCAGGGGGTCTACCTGTCCGCTGCGGACGCTTCCGTCCCAGACAACTGGAGGGAGTTAGAGGGCAGTGTCCTCTCTCGTCTGGGACGATGGAGGGGTCTAGCAAAAATGCTTTCCCTTAGGGGGCGGACTCTAGTGGTGAATCAGCTGGTGGCTTCTCAGATCTGGCACCGGCTGATTTGTCTTAGTCCGACCCCCGAGTTTGTCACCAATATCCAGAGGAATTTGTTAGATTTCCTCTGGATGGGAAGGCATTGGGTCTCTGCAGGGGTGGCAAGTCTGCCTTTGGTGGAGGGTGGACAGGGAGTAGTTTGTGTGTGCTCCCAGTTGTCCACCTTCCGCCTTCAGTACCTGCAGAGATACCTATATGCAGATCCCTCTCCGCAGTGGTGCGCACTGGCATCCAGCTTTTATCGCCAGTTGCGCAACCTGGGGTATGACCGGCAATTATTTCTGATCAGGCCCGAGGGGTTTGGGAGAGACCTCTCGGTGTTGCCGGCATACTACCAGGAAACCCTCAAGGCCTGGAGCATGGTCTCCGTGACCAGGCAGGGCGTGCCTTTGGGGGATGAAATATTCACGGAGCCCCTGCTATTTAATCCAGCAGTGGGGGCTCCAATGTTACAGTCCCCCAGTATCATCCGCCGCCTTAGTCATGCACGGATGACCCGAGTCGGGGATCTCCTGGAATACGGGCGTTCTGATTGGGTGTCACCCCAGGAGCTTGCGCTCCGTTTGGGATATGTGACGCCCAAAGTCTCAGGGCGCTTGCTCCAGGAGATTAGGGATGCCATCTCCCCCGACTCGCGCACCTTCCTTCGCGGGGCTTTGCAGGCCGGAGTGCCACATGCACCTTTCAACACCCCTGCTCCGGCTGTTTGCATTGGACACAAGCCCCGTGTTTCCCCTCAGGCTCCTCCTGTCCCCAACCTCTCGAAGTTGAGGGACATACCCTCGGCATGCTTTCGCGGCATGCCGAGGAAGAGCTTATATTCTCTCGTGCTCCATACAGTGCACTTCCTTGCCCTCGTGACCCGTCCCGATACCATCTGGAGGCGGGTCCTACCAGCTGACGAGGGCAAGAGGCCCCGGTGGAGGGAACTTTATTCTGATTTAGTTCCACGACCCACCGGGGACTTGAGTTGGAGAGTGCTCCATGGTGCACTGAGCACGGGAGAGTACTTAGCTAAATTCACGGACTCTCCCTCCACTTGTCCATTCTGTGGCAAGGGAGAGTCCGTGTATCATATTTATTTTAGTTGCGCCAGACTGCAGCCCCTCTTGTCACTCTTGAGGGGCCTCCTCCTGCAGTTCTGGCTGCATTTCTCCCCTCACATTTTTATTTTTGGGCGCCCAGTGTCCCGGGGCAATAAGGCCAGGGACCTCCTCGTCAACCTGCTCCTGGCATTAGCCAAATTGGCTATATATAAGTCCAGGAAGCAGTGTTTGATAGGGGGGGGTTCCCTTGTCACCTGAGGCCATGTCCCGGGTGCTGGTGCGCTCCCGTATCCGGGCAGAGTACCACCTGGCTTTGTCCACTGGGGGAATGGATGAGTTTGTCTCCCAGTGGGCTGTAGATGGTGTGCTCTGCTCGGTATCCCCCCATCCGGTTTCTTTTTCTCTCAACCTCCTAAAATGATTTTTATTTAGTTTACAGAACATGTTTTCTCATAATTTTAAAATACACTGTGCTAAGTTCAACCAATCTAATCTAGTTGGGGTACCAGCAGTTTACATGTAAAAAAACAATAATTTTATTTTCTTAAATCTAAGTCAATTTGCCTGACTGCCAATCTAAGTTAATTTGCCTGACCGCTAGCCAGTGTGTGTGTCAGGCTTACAAGTATTGAGCCAAGTTCAACCAATCCAATCTAGTTGGGGTACCAGCAGTCTACATTTAAAAAAACGATAATTTTATTTTCTTAAATCTAAGTTCATTTGCCTGACCGCCAATCTAAGTTCATTTGCCTGACCACTAGCCAGTGTGTGTGTCATGCTTACAAGTATTGTGCCAAGTTCAACCAATCCAATCTAGTTGGGGTACCAGCAGTCTACATTTAAAAAAACAATAATTTTATTTTATTAAATCTAAGTTCATTTGCCTGACCGCTAATCTAAGTTCATTTGCCTGACCGCTAGCCAGTGTGTGTGTCAGGCTTACAAGTATTGTGCCAAGTTCAACCAATCCAATCACAGTAGCTTGCATGCATAGTACCACTAATCGGAAAAAAAATGACAGGCAGAGGCAGGACACCCCGCAGGGGCCGTTGTGGTCGTGGTGCTGTGATTCCCTTTGGCCCTACAATAATGCCCAGTGTTCAGAGGCCAGTTACCCTGAACTTAAAAAGTTCAGAGGACGTAGTTGACTGGCTAACACAGGACACCCAATCTTCTACAGCTTCCGCTTGGAACATTGACCCACCATCCTCCTCCAGCTTAGCTTCGGGCACCTCTCAAGTTACCACTCGCCCGCCTGCCGCCACCACCGACACTAGTACCACAGCCGATTCAATTAATTGAGGCCAGAGGATGTAGATAACAGGGATATGTCTAAGTCAGGCAGCAGTACACACGTGTACATACGATGTGATGATGATGATGTACCCGCTGCTGCTTCCTTTGTTCAGTTGTCAGATACAAGTGAGGCGGGTGATGATGATGATGATGCGTCCGTGGATGTCACGTGGGTGCCCGCTAAAAGAGAAGAAGAACAGGGGGAAAGTTCAGATGGGGAGACAGAGAGGAGGAGGAGACGAGTTGGAAGCAGAGGGAGGTCATCGCAACGAGCTAGTGGCACAGTCAGACATCATGCATCAGCACCCGGTGTCAGCCAGACAGCACGCCAATCAACGCATGCTGTTGTTACCACCAGAATGCCGTCACTGCAGAGCTCAGCAGTGTGGCATTTTTTTGTGTGTCTGCCTCTGACAACAGCGATGCCATTTGCAACCTGTGCCAAAAGAAACTGAGTCGTGGGAAGTCCAACACCCACCTAGGTACAACTGCTTTGCGAAGGCACATGATGTCATATCACAAACGCCAATGGGATCAACACATGAGTACAAGCAGCACACAAACTGAAAGCCCCCATCCTCTTCCTGGTCCAGCATCTTCATCCACGTCAACCACTGCTGTCCTCCTTGCCCCCTCTCAACCATCCGCCACTCCGTCTCTCGCCTCTTGCTGTTCCTGCTCATCTCCCCACAGTCAGGTGTCTGTCAGGGGCATGTTTGAGCGTAAGAAGACAATGCCACAAAGTCACCCCCTTGCCCGGCATCTGACAGCTGGCTTGTCTGAACTCTTAGCCCACCAGCTTTTACCATACAAGCTGGTGGAGTCTGAGGCGTTCAAAACATTTTTAACGATTGGGATACCGCAGTGAAGGTACCCAGCCGAAATTTCTTTGCCCAAAAGGCAATCCCCAACCTGTACTCGATTGTGCAAAAGGAAGTAATGGCATCTCTGGCGCACAGTGTTGGGGCAAGGGTCCATCTGATCACTGATACCTGGTCTGCAAAGCATGGTCAGGGCAGGTATATCACCTACACTGCGCTTTGGGTAAACCTGCTGACGCCTGACAAGCATGGAATGAGTGGCTCTGCAGAGGAGTTGGTGACACCGCCACGACTTGCAGGCAGGCCTGCTGCCACCTCCTCTACTCCTCCTACTCCATCCTCTTCCATAACCTCCTCAGCTGAGTCCTCTTCTGCTGCTGTGTCTTGCTCCACATTAACGGCACCCCCCCCCCAGCTCCCCAGATACTATTCCACATCTCGGATACGGCAGTGTCAGGCTGTCTTGGGGTTGACTTGCCTGAAAGCAGAGAGTCACACCGGGCCAGCACTCCTATCCGCCCTGAATGCACAGGTGGATTTATGGCTGACTCCGCACCAACTGGAGATTGGCAAAGTGGTTTGTGACAACGGAAGAAATTTGTTGGCGGCATTGAATTTGGGCAAGTTGACGCATGTGCCGTGCATGGCACATGTGTGTAATCTGATCGTACAACGCTTTGTCCATAAGTATCCAGTCTTACAGGACATCCTGAAGCAGGCCAGAAAGGTGTGTGGCCATTTTAGGCGTTCCTACACGGCCATGGCGCACTTTTCAGATATCCAGCGGCGAAACAACATGCCAGTGAGGCTCTTGATTTGTGACAGCCCCACACGTTGGAATTCAACACTCCTAATGTTCGACCGCCTGCTCCAACAAGAAAAAGCCATTAACGAGTATTTGTATGACCGGGGTGCTAGGACAGCCTCTGCGGAGCTGGGGATTTTTTTGCCACGTTACTGGACGCTCATGCGCAATGCCTGTAGGCTCATGCGTCCTTTTGAGGAGGTGACAAACCTTGTCAGTCGCACCGAAGGCACCGAAGGCACCATCAGAGACATCATACCATTTGTTTTCTTCCTGGAGTGTGCCCTGCGAAGAGTGCTGGATCAGGCCGTAGATGAGCGTGCCGAGGAAGAGGAAGAGTTGTGGTCACCATCACCACCAGAAACAGCCTTATCAGCATCGCTTGCTGGACCTGTGGCAACGCTGGAAGAGTATTGTGAGGAAGAGGAGTCAGAGGAGGAATGTGGCTTTGAGGGGGAGGAGGAAGACCAATCACAACAGGCATCCCAGGGTGCTCGTTGTCACCTATCTGGTACCCGTGGTGTTGTACGTGGCTGGGGGGAAGAATATATCTTCAGCGAGATCACTGAGGACGAGGAACGGGACATGGGTAGCTCGGCATCCAACCTTGTGCAAATGGGGTCTTTCATGCTGTCGTGCCTGTCGCAGGACCCTCATAAAAAAAAGGCTGAAGGGGAACGACCTGTACTGGGTGTGCACGCTACTAGACCCCCGGTATAAGCAGAAAGTGCCTGATTTGTTACCAAATTACCGCAAGTCAGAAAGGATGCAGCAGGTTCAAAACAAATTAACAAGTATGCTTTACACAGCATATAAGGGTGATGTCACAGCACAAGGGCAATATAACAGGGGAAGAGGTGAAAGTAATCCTCCTCCCACAACCACGCCGGCAAGGACAGGACGTTTAAAAGACGTGTTGTTGATGGAGGACATGCGGGCCTTTTTCAGTCCTACGCATCGCAACAGCCCTTCGGGATCCACCCTCAGAGAACGACTTGACCGACAGGTAGCAGACGACCTCGCCTTAACTGCAGATATCGACACTCTGAGGAGCGATAAACCCCTTGACTACTGGGTATGCAGGCTAGACCTGTGGCCTGAGCTATCCCAATTTGCAATTAAACTTCTGGCCTGCCCCGCTTCAAGTGTCCTGTCAGAAAGGATCTTCAGTGCAGCAGGAGGTTTTGTCACCGAGAAGAGAAGTCGCCTAGGGCAAAAAAGTCTAGATTGCCTCACCTTTATAAAGATGAATGAGGGATGGATCCCGAAGGGACTGACACTGGGCAATACATTCGACTGAAAAAGGCCTGATGAGATGAGCTGCCTTCGGCTAAAACTGGTCCACACGCTGCTGTATGTTATCTGTGAATGCCGGATGACTTGCGTGACTTATCCGCCACCAACTAGGGTTCAAGAAGACGTAATGTTTTATGGCACTTTCTGCCTGGGGAACAAAGGTCAATTTTTCTGGCCGCTGCAACAGCAGCGGCTGCAACAATACCTAATTTTTGAATTTACATTTTTATGTCAGAAGGCATACGGCATGTAATGAAAAAAAAAGCATATTGAGCAGTCTTGCATAACACAACAGTTGTGCAAAAATACATATTTACAATGAAGACATTTTGTTAAAATTAGCTGGCTAGGCCTTCTTTTTTTTACTTTTTTGGTTAATAAATTTTCTTTATTTTTACTGTGATTGCAATTTTAAGAGAAACCTAAGACATGGTAAAACAGACAATAGTAAAGAGTATATCAGCAGTTAACACCAAAGTCTTATTATCTATCATCACTCCAGCAGTAGCTTATTATTTACAATATCTAACCTGCTCAATCACCCTTGGATTACCCTAGGGCAGGCTTCAGTTGGCGACCTCTCCTTTCCTTGGATGATTTTGCCGCTGGTTGCTTCTGAAGGGTCTCCTCCAGGGCTCCCCCACTTCGGTCCTTCCCCCCGAGTCGCTTCAACCATTAACAAATGTTTTATTATATTAGGGGGGCACTAAATGGGGATGTTATGCAGGGAGCCCAAATTGTCTGGAACTGGGTGATTCTATCCAAGACTACATGGTTTAATCTCTTGTTGAGCAGTAAATAGTTGATTTTTTTTTAATAATTCCTGAAAGTTTTAATTTGGGGTTTTCCAACTACTAGCTATGTGTATTTTTTCTTTCAAAAAAATATTTTATTATGTCAGGTAATATATCATATTCAAACAACCATTTCCATGTTACATATATATCCATACATGTTAATACATCACTGAGTTACCTTATCTCTATTAATACTCAGTTTACCCCTTTTCATTCCATAATCTTGGAGCTTATACCATATCCAGGGCTAGTATGTTATCTGGATTTGGTTGTACCTGTAGCCTAAAATATATATATATTTTTTTACTTTTCAGTTATTATTTTAGCTTTAATTCAGTTTGTTTTAAGTTGATTCCCTTTAAGTCTTGAATCCGACTATAATTGGGAAAAAATAACTTGTTTTAACATTTAACATGTTGGGAAAGGTAAAGGTCCACAAACATCCTCCTTTTTTACATAAATATGATGTAAAATATAGCACTTACCTCCGTCCTCCGCCCCTCTAAGGATCCACACACACCTCCATCCATCCCATTCTCTTGAGAATATCCTCTCCCATTTAGGGGAGCCCCTATTCCGGACCTAAATTTCTTTAATTGTCTCCAGATGATATGCTATCCCTTAATTGCAGCCACGGAGACCATATATCTCAAAATGTATCCAAAATGCATCCATTTATAAGGATAAAGTTTAATTTATTTTTAACCACCTGAAAGTGTAGGGTATCCGATTTCCATTGTCTGGCTATATGGTTCTTTGTGGCCAACATGATGAACTTTAATAGCCTATTTTGAGCGGGCGCGAGACAGACATGCGGAACACCCAGCATGCAGTTTTCTATATTAGCAGAAATCTGAATCTTAAACATTTTAGAAGCTAGTAAGCATGTTTCTTTCCATAGTCTTATGACTGCCGAACACTCCCACCAGACATGAATAAATGTAGCCTCATTACCACTGTTCCTAAAACATGAGCTGCTCCGTTTTGGATCCCATTTATTTAGCTTAAAAGGAGTAATATATGTCCTGTGTAGGACCTTTATTGAAGTCTCAAGCAGACTATAATTTAAAGATCCCCTACTTAAGCCTCGCCAACTTTTATCCCATGTGCTGTCTGCCAACTCTGTGCCCAAATCCCTCTCCCAGGCTTTGGTATAGTCTGGTTTGTTTGCCCATGAGTTTTCATTAAATAGTTCATACATGAGGCTAATAATACCAGGCTAAAAGGGGGAATCCCTACATTTTTTGAGTAGCCAGGTGTTTCTTTGGGGGGTTCCCCTACCACTTATCGTATATATAAAATGATGTATCCTGCAAAAATTATAGTGTTCAGCCAGGGGTAAATTGTATCTATCTCTCACCCGCTCAAAGGTCATTATTTTGTCGTCATGCCACCATGGACCAACCCTTAGTAGGTTCTGAGACTTCCACCAACTGAGAGAGCTTTCCGGAAGATGTATCTTAAAGTGGGGATTGGGTACGATAGGGGTAAGATCTGATACCCGAGTGTCCAGTTTTTGTATCCAGTTCATCTCCATCCATATTTTTAATGAGTGCTTAATCAACGGGTTTTTCAAGTTTCTCAAAAAAGTATACAGGCCTGGAATCCATATTACTGTATCCCATGTATAAGGTGACATGCTTACATTTTCCATAAATACCCAGAGCGGCTGATGTGTGGGAGAATGCGCCAGAGGAATGAAAGCCAGCTGCGCTGCCTTGTAATACAGTTTGAGATTCGGGCACGATAGGCCCCCTTTCCCTTTTGGTCTATACATATTATTTTTTGAGATCCTCGGGGCTTTATGATTCCAAATAAATCTAAAAATTAGTTTTTTCCCCTTTGAATCTTTATGTGTTGTAAGCGATCTCCCGGGAGTTTTAATCTGGCTGACTGGGATTTGTAGTATGTATCTATCAAGTTCCTAAATTTGCCTGCAAACCCAAATTTCTGTAATACTGCTTTTAAATAAGGCCATTCCAACGTACCAAAGGCCTTTTCCATACCTAACGCCAAAAGGCATGTGGATATTTGATGTAGGGATGACCATGAGATTAAATTTTGTGTTCGTCTGATATTGTCCCCCGTTTGTCTATGGGGGATAAACCCTGTTTGGTCTTTATGGAGGGGAGAAATCGCGAAATCCTGTTTGCCATTAATTTGGCCAAAATGTTTATATCCCCGTTTAGGAGTGATATGGGGCAGTAATTTTTAAGTTCTAATGGGTCTCGTCGTTCTTTCGGGAAACATATCATATTTGCATGGTTTAGTTCTTGTGGCATGGGAGAGCCTTCTAAAATTTGATTGAAAAGTGTGGCTAAGTGGGGTAATAACAAGTCTATAAAAGTTTGGTAATAGAGATTTGTAAATCCATCCGGGCCCGGGTAGCTATGTGTATTTTGAATGCTAAAGCCATTAATTGGAATAGCTTGTTCTAGGATTGAGATACGTTTTTTTATGTGTATCCCCAGTAAGCAGGATTCCATTGAAAGAGAAATATCCTTTTGCAAGGATTGGAGGCCCGAGATTTAGCTGAAGTCTTTTATAGTGGACATGAGTGCTGGTATAGAGAGAAGGGACTTGGTCAGGGTGCAAAGCATATCGTCCGCGAAAAGTGAACACTTAAACTGATTGTGTCCTACTTGAACCCCCTGGATGGCATGGTTGGTTCTGATTGCCTGCGCTAGGGGTTCAATGGCAAGAGCAAAGAGCTGTGGGGAGAGTGGGCATCCCTGCCTGCTCCCTCTCTGTACTTGGATTTTGGCCTTATGGTCACCTGGTATCTTTAAGTTAGCTACTGGTGAGTCGTAGTACCTTCTGAGCAGGTTGAGAAAGTGTCCCTCAAATCCAAACTTATCTAGCATTTTGTACATATATGGCCATTCCACCGTATCAAAAGCCTTCTCTATGTCTAGGGCTAGAGGGCAAACTGGGTTGCTATAGTGTTGAGCCAAGAACTGGGCGTTCAGAACCCTCCTAACATTATCTCCTGCCTCTCTGAAAGGAATGAACCCCGTTTGGTCCTTGTGTATTTAGTCCAGTAAAAAGTTAGATATTCCTTTGGCCATAATTTTAGCTAGGATCTTGACATCCACATTTATCAGGGGTATGGGGCGATAATTTTTAACCTCTAAAGGGTCCCTACCCTCTTTTGGAAAGACTATGAGGTCGGCCCGATTCAATTAAGGGGGCATAGGTTCTCCATTTAGTATAGCGTTAAACAAAGATGTTAGGTGCGGGGGTAAGCAAGGGCTCAAATTTCATATAGTACAGATGAGTAAAACCGTCTGGCCCAGGGGACTTGCCAAATTTAAGATCTTGGATTGTAGATTTAACTTCCTCTTGGGATATGTCTAGGTTCAAGCTGTCCAATTGAGGTACAGGTATTTTGTGGACTTCTCAGATCTGCTGCAGCGGGATTGGGATGAATATATGGTCTGATAGAAGTTTTGAAATGTTTCTTGGATAGCATTGGGGCTAAAGGAGGTTTGGCCATCAGGTAGTCTAAAGATACCGTATATTATGTCCTCTATTGGTGGGTAAAGACACTAATAATTCCTCCAATAAAATTCTGTTTTTTATGTGGGCCAAGTCCCTGGTTAGCCCCTTGGGTTATCTGTTAAAAAGAGTGGTGCAGAGACTGTGGGGGCTGTTAGCCTCCTTGTCCCCGTGAGGCCGTTTAGAATCCCTGCTGCTGCATGTTTCAGCTTTATTAAGGTGTAATTGTACAGCGTTTGACTCAAGTAGCTGTCTGTGCTGGGTCAGTTTGGCTTAATTGCTGGGCCCTTTTCCTGCCAAGATGGCGACCGTCAGTCCATGGGTCTCTATGTTCCCTTCACTACCTTTGTCCCCGCTTGTGTGCTTATTTGGGATGGCCCCCCTTTATATCTCCGGCCCGTGGCCTTCTCAGGTCCTCCCCTCAATCTCTGAGTGTGGGTATGCGGGGCTGGGGCGTTGAATCTACTGTAATAGATTGCAGAGCAGTTAGTTGTCTGCAAGCGTGTGTGGCAGACCTACAGCGTCTACTCTGCCAACTTCTGCAAGTGCACAGTGCCACTCATATCTGTTGTCACAGTAGCTTGCACGCAGAGTACCAATCTGTCAAAACCTGTAATGAGGAATGAGGTCTAGAGTAGCCTGGTTCCCTTATCTTCTACAGGTTGAGACCTAATGTTTGGGTGACTCCAGACCAACACATGAGTACAAGCAGCACACAAACTCAAAGCCGCCATCCTCCTCCTGGTCCAGCATCATCAGCCACATCAACCACTGCTGTCCTCCTTGCCCCCTCTCAACCATCCGCCACTGCGTCTCTCGCCTTGAGCAGTTCCTGCTCATCTGCCCATAGTCAGGTGCCTGTAAAGGACATGTTTGAGCGTATGAAGCTAATGTCACAAAGTGCCCCAAAATTTAAGTGATACGACTAACAAAGCATCTTTTTCCATCTCCCGGTTCTAAAAATCCAGGCCTTATACACGCCCCCTGATAGGTGCTGTAAAAGGTATTAAACTGATAAGAGTAGTACTTACAAACACGCCACTCCTATCTGGTGGCACCTTTGATTGCACGCGCCGTGCCCCAAAATTGAAGTGATACGGCCAACAAAGCATCTTTTTCCATCTCCTATTTCTAAAAATCCAGGCCTTATACACGCCCCCTGATAGGTGACGTAACAAGTATTAAACTGATCAGAGTAGTACTTACAAACACGCCACTCCTAACTGGTGGCACCTTTGATTGCACGTGACGTGCCCCAAAATTGAAGTGATACGACCAACAAAGCATCTTTTTCCATCTCCTGGTTCTAAAAATCCAGGCCTTATAGACGCCCCCTGATAGGTTACATGATAATTATTAAACTGATAAGAGTAGTACTTACAAACACGCCAGTCCTATCTGGTGGCACCTTTGATTGCACGCACCGAGCCCCAAAACTGAAGTGATACGACCAACAAAGCATCTTTTTCCATCTCCCGGTTCTAAAAATCCAGGCCTTATACACGCCCCCTGATAGGTGACGTAACAAGTATTAAATTGATAAGAGTAGTACTTACAAACACGCCACTCCTATCTGGTGGCACCTTTGATTGCACGTGCCGTGCCCCAAAATTGATGTGATACGACCAACAAAGCATCTTTTTCCATCTCCTGGTTCTAAAAATCCAGGCCTTATACATGCCCCCTGATAGGTGACGTAACAAGTATTAAACGGATAAGAGTGGTACTTACCAACACGCCACTCCTATCTGGTGGCACCTTTGATTGCACGTGCCGTGCCCCAAAATTGAAGTGATTCGACAAACAAAGCATCTTTTTCCATCTCCCGGTTCTGAAAATCCAGGCCTTATACACGCCCCCTGATAGGTGACGTAACAAGTATTAAATTGATAAGAGTAGTACTTACAAACACGCCACTCCTATCTGGTGGCACCTTTGATTGCACGTGCCGTGCCCCAAAATTGATGTGATACGACCAACAAAGCATCTTTTTCCATCTCCTGGTTCTAAAAATCCAGGCCTTATACATGCCCCCTGATAGGTGACGTAACAAGTATTAAACGGATAAGAGTGGTACTTACCAACACGCCACTCCTATCTGGTGGCACCTTTGATTGCAAGTGCCGTGCCCCAAAATTGAAGTGATACGACCAACAAAGCATCTTTTTCCATCTCCTGGTTCTAAAAATCCAGGCCTTATACACGCCCCCTGATAGGTGCTGTAACAGGTATTAAACTGATAAGAGTAGTACTTACAAGCACGCCACTCCTATATGGTGGCACCTTTGATTGCATGTGCCGTGCCCCAAAATTGAAGTGATATGACCAACCAAGCATCTTTTTCCATCTCCCGGGTTCTAAAAATCCAGGCCTTATACACGCCCCCTGATAGGTGACGTAACAAGTATTAAACTGATAAGAGTAGTGCCCATTGAAGTCTATGGCGGTTCGCCGGGTTCGCCGGTTCGTGAACATTTGCGGCGGTTCGCGTTCGCGGTTCGCATACCTTAAATATTATGTTCGCGACATCACTACTTGTGAGTAGTTAACCTATAATCTATAGCAGGTGGCCCTGGGCAGTAAGAGACCCTACCCCCTATCATCAAAACTTATTGGTAGTACTAGGATCTTGGTGTAACAACCGGCAGCAATGATGGGATATGGTGATCTATGCAGTTTTAAAGTCCATTACTTTTGGTGGCTTGGCGGGGATGCAGAAACCTTCAAATCCAGGTACAAGTCCAAGGAAGGCCAGCCCTCGATAGAGGGCATAATGGACCACATGAAGGCCTGCAGAGCGGAGGTGATCAGGGAGAAAAGGAGTCTGATCACCAGTATGCTAGAACGGCAACGGATTGCCAAAGACGAGGATATTTTGACAGCTATGCTAAATTAGCAATCTGCTTCCATTGGGCTCCAGCCAGGTGAAAAGCTAGCAGAACGTCTTGAGGACCTGGTGTGGTTGGAGCTCGACTTAGAACATGAGTATGTGGACCTAATGCTTCTAACTCCTGTATCACAAGATCCCTCCTTCTACAGGCTTGGACTGTGAAAGGGCTGCAGGGAGATCCAAAGTGTGGCCTTCGAACAACACAGCGCTTGGAAATCCTAGTGGCATGATGCCAAAAGGACGTGGAAATAGCCCTAGGGACAGAAGAAGAAAAGGTGCTCAAACAGTTGATCTATAAAGAAATGGAGTTGGAAAAATAGTTTGAGGAACTGCTTGAGGAGGTGGGGCCATGTGGGACCTGGTTCAAGTAATTGGAGTTACCCATGCTTCCCCAGCTGAGCTAGCAGAGGATAAACTGTGAGTGGAAATGGAATGTTGGCTACACTCCTATAAGGTGGAGGAAGGAATCCAGAAGGTACCTGGAGACCTTTACAGAACAGGTGAGATCAGAGGGATTGCTGGGAACACACCAGGATAGGGAGGCTGGGAGAACAATCCAGACCTGGGTAGATGCAAGACCAGGGAGCAGTGTAAAGCATCAACAGCCACTGGCATATGGCCAACAATCAGACAAATTCCAGCCACTGACCAAGGGCAAGAGCTGGAGACTTAACAGTTGATAGAGGAGGGTGCACGCCCTTAGAGTCTGCCCAACTGCCTGTTACCTGTCCTGAACCACAGACCGCTGATTTCAAGATGCCAAGGCTGACAGTCATGGAGAGTGTGATGTCAGATCAGGGCATTAGAAGAGGGGGCGTCGGCCGAGACCCTGAAGCTCTTGCCAAGCATGGATCAGGTAGATCCAGATAAGTGTGGGAGTTTAGGTGAGGGCACTGGCCCTGAGACCCTGAGGAAGGAGCAAGTTGAGGCTCCACTCCCAAATCCTGCAGAGTCGCCAGCAGGGCTGACGGGGATTGATTCAGTCCTGACAGCCCCAAAGTTAAAGTATATGGGCAAGCAGCCCATGGTACCAGTGGCCCTGACACAGCGTACCCTCGCTACAGAAGTGATCCCAACCTTGCCAGCCGTGGATGATACTCATCCTAAGGAACTACTGACCCCAGTGAAGTCTGCTACCCTGGATGAGACTCAGCCAGAAAAGGGTCTCTATCCAGAGATCCTAATCCTGAGTCCTGCTCCGTTTTTCCCATACCCTGCCTTGACAACCGAACCTAAGGAGATGGCGCCAGCAAGGAAGTGCTTTTTACCCCCTCCCGATGATGGCCCAAAGCCACTACTTGCCTGTGGCAAAGGGGGTAGTAGAATGCCCCTGATTAGATCCTTGTTCCTGAGACCTTTGATGTGTCCCCAAGATTGATGCCTGCAGTTTGGGGTGGGTTATTGAAAGGAATAGAGATGGGGTTGGGCTGTGTTGCTACCTTGGACACTGAGAAATGGTATTCCAGATGTTGTGAAGGAAAAGGGGGGAGGGTGGCGTAAGAAGTAGCTGCTAGCCCATATACCCCCGGGAAGGACTGTGAAATTGGATTATGTCAGAGACTGTGGACAATTTCCCAAAAGGTGGGCAACCACCCAAAGACTGGGCCAACCTACTACCCCTTACAGGAGGAGGACATACACTGAGACTTATGCAGTAGACACTTTGGACAACATTTTTTCTTATTTGGATGGGGTCTTGTACTTGGACTATGGGCTGCAGTTCCAGACTATCATCCGTTAAGGATCATACCCCCATAACTGCTGTCTGGAGGGGGAAGTAATATAATGGACCACTTTTCCTGCTCCAGGATCTTAGCCCAAGGACAGACAGCTTGGCTCCAGCCACTCCATTGTATTGTAATCTTTTTTATCCCATTGTTTGACAGATAATCTAAGTACATCTATCATGTGCTAGACAGGATGTGTATTAGAAGGTAGCCCTATTGTTCTTTAGTGTCAGCTATCAAGGTACTGCTAGACCCCATGTGGGGTCATCTCCTGTAATTGTCTGCCACACACTCTCATTGTTACATTGTGTACACCCCTATGTGTATCTAACTGCTATAAATGTTGTTGAATTTTCAAAATAAAACAGTTCACTTCTGGAGACATATTGAAATTGTGTATCTCTTGTTTTGCTTTGGGTGTCTGCGATACTGGATCTATCTCTAACCTGCAAGTAACCTGTCCTGATCACTACCACAGGAAGGTTAATGAGACTCCTGGAAGCGCGGATTCCTGATGGACAGACTCTGACTGATACAGAAGCCAGATATCAGGGTGCGGGTGCCAAGATTTTCAAGAATCCAAACACCCAAATGGTCCTTGTGGTTAGTTAACCTGTAGATTATAGCAGGTGACCCTGGGCAGTAATAGCCCCTTCCCCCGATCATCACAATAAAGCTTTGTCAAGTGGTCTTTTTGTGCCAGTGTTTTTTAACTGACAAGAGGACATCCTTTGAGGTAAGAAGTAAAAACATTCCACCTTAAAGAAAGAAAAGGGGTCTTCGCAGGAAGGGTGGTTAAACTGTGAAATTCTCTACCAAAGGAGGTGGTGACATTGAATTTGATAGTCAACTTTAAAAAGGGATTGGATATACAGTGGATATAAAAAGTCTACACACCCCTGTTAAAATGTCAGGTTTCTGTGCTGTAAAAAAATGAGACAAAGATAAATAATTTCAGAACTTTTTCCACCTTTAATGTGACCTATAAACTGTACAACTCAATTGAAAAACAAACTGAAATATTTTAGGTGGAGGGAAGAAGAATACAAAAGAAAAATGATGTGGTTGCATAAGTCTGCACACACTCTTATAACTGGGGATGTAGCTGTGTTCAGAATTAAGCAATCACATTCCAAATCGTGTAAAATAGGAGTCAGCATACACCTGCCATCATTTAAAGTGCCTCTGATTAACCCCAAATAAAGTTCAGCCACTCTAGTTGGTCTTTCCTGAAATTTTCTTAGTTGCATCCCACAGCAAAAACCATGGTCCACAGAGAGCTTCCACAGAGGGATCTCATTGTTAAAAGGTATCAGTCAGGAGAAGAGTACAAAATAATTTACAAGGCATTAGATATACCATGGAACACAGTGAAGACAGTCATCATCAAGTAGAGAAAATATGGCACAACAGTGACATTACCAAGAACTGGAGCTCCCTCCAAAATTTATGAAAAGACGAGAAGAAAACTGGTATGGGAGGCTACCAAGAGACCTACAGCAACATTAAAGGAGCTGCAGGAATATCTGGCAAGTACTGGCTGTGTGGTACATGTGACGACAGTCTACCGTATTCTTCATATGTCTGGGCTATGGGGTAGAGTGGCAAGACGAAAGCCTTTTCTTACGAAGAAAAACAGCCAAGCCAGGCTACATTTTGCAAAAACACACCTGAAGTCTCCCAAAAGCATGTGGGAAAAGGTGTTATGGTCTGATGAAACCAAGGTTGAACTTTTTGGCCATAATTCCAAAAGGTATGTTTGGCGCAAAAACAACACTGCCCATCACCAAAAGAACACCATACGCACAGTGAAGCATGGTGGTGGCAGCATCCTGCTTTGGGGCTGTTTTTCTTCAGCTAGACCTGGGGCCTTAGTTAAGATAGAGGAAATTATGAACAGTTCCAAATACCAGTCAATATTGGCACAAAACCTTCAGGCTTCTGCTAGAAAGCTGAACATGAAGAGGAACTTCATCTTTCGGCATGACAACGACCCAAAGCATACATCCAAATCAACAAAGGAATGGCTTCACCAGAAGAAGATTAAAGTTTTGGAATGGCCCAGCCAAAGCCCAGACCTGAATCTGATTGAAAATCTGTGGGGTGATCTGAAGAGGGCTGTGCACAGGAGATGCCCTCGCAATCTGACAGATTTGGAGTGTTTTTGCAAAGAAGAGTGGGCAAATCTTGCCAAGTCAAAATGTGCCATGCTGATAGACTCATACCCAAAAAGACTGAGTGATTTAATAAAATCAAAAGGTGCTTCAACAAAGTATTAGTTTAAGGGTGTGCATACTTATGCAACCATATCATTTTATTTCTATATTTTTTCTTCCCTCTACCTAAAGATTTCAGTTTGTTTTTCAATTGAGTTATACAGTTTATAGGTCACATTAAAGGTGGAAAAAGTTCTGAAATGATTTATCTTTGTCTCATTTTTTTACAGCACAGAAACCTGACATTTTAACAGGGGTGTGTAGACTTTTTATATCCACTGTATTTTTAAAATAAAAAGGGTATTTAAGGTTTCCTGGTTAATTAGAGATGGAGTATCAATCCAGGTAGGAATCCGATCACCAGGAACTGCGTCAGGAGTTCACAAAAACACTACTCCCACACAGGATGCAGGGGTGGGTCTACCACCAGTGCACCCTATGCAATATATATATATATATATATATATATATATATATATATATATATAGATCTAAAAAGTTTAAACTTGATGGACTCACTTACTATGTAAAACAATTTTATTTTTTTATCAGCTTTGATTTAATGGACTTTAGGTCCACTCCACTGATCAGGACATAGGAAGTCTTATGATACCCACAAACCAACAAATATGTTACTGTCTGCATGCTTATAAGTAGCCTCAGAGATTTTCCAGGACCCAGATGTTTTGCACTATAAAAAAGTGTCATTTATGTAGGAAGATTCTCCTGGTATTGTGAAATAGACAACACGCTAAACATTAATCACATAACCTCGGGCTATGTGCTAAACGATACAAACAATGATGAAATATTATATTCTATCCAAGTGCATATCAGGACATACGTATATTACACAACATCACATATATAGTTGTGAGCGTACGAGGTGTTGCTAACGCTTGCGGGCTCGCGTAGCGAGCTGTGGCCCTCGCATAGCGAAGGCCGCGGGCGAGGGCCTCAGTTGCTGGCATGGAGCCCCGACGGTGCTCCTTGCCAGCAACTGCGACCCTCACAAACTTTACGTTGCAACGCAAACAACACGACACACCAACTGCGACCATTGCAAACTTTACCTTGCAACGCAAACAACATACGAGACACGTTACCACTCATTACGACCTCGCAAAAATCGTCCGCAACTCGCGAACATGACAAAATTCAAAACACAATAAATACACACAGCACATACTTAAAAAGCTTACCTACAGCAATAGGAAGCATCCAGGACCTCAAAAAAAACTACTTACACCTTCATTTAACTAAAAATAAAAGAGTTTAGACACTAAAAAATTCGCTAACCAAGAGAAAAAATGGCCGCCGAACAAAACGAAAACGAGGCTACAGCACTCTATACACGCAAAACACCACAAGAAACTCACAAAACACCACAAACGACCTACGGATATTCCGCTAAGACGCATACCACACATTACCTGCCATTTTACGCCAATGCGGAAGTACACAACTACGCTAACGGTTTCGTCTCGCGCACGCACACTATTACACTGCACACATTCATCACGCTTACACAGCAGCTCCACACCACTAATGCTGCAGCAACATCAAAACAGATTCGCAGCTATTCAACACAATGCTTCAAAATAGGTAAAGTATATTCGTTTATTAATGTATTATATATTTCATTAGTATACACAAAACAGCATTAGCTACCTTACAATTTCATTGCCGTCATTTTTTGACGGGCAATTCGCTAGTTCAAAATATTTCTCAATACTATTTGTTACATAAAATTCCAAAAACAAATATCCATCTTTTGCAGTGTTATTACCTCTTTCAGAGAAAGTCCCATTGTCCCTCTTTGAAGGAAAATCCCTAATATAATGGACCACTGTAGTTTGGTAAAAGTAACAACATTAGCATGTATAAGAAAACTATTTAAAGAGAAAATTGTATACTTAGATAAACTATGATTGTGTTGTGAGATTAAGTCTGTAGCATGACTGAGAAGGTTGTACGTACAGTGCTAAATACTGTACCAATATACCAACTCACCTGATTCCCATCTGCAAGCATTATTAACTATTAGCTAGGTCTCTGGATAATCAGTAATATGGGCAAATAGCCATTAATACGGATAGGACACAAAGGTCCGCAGCCAGTGTCACTGTCACTTACATTAGAACCAAGGATCTGTTCTCAGACCGATATTGGGGTCAGGATCACATGCTTCACTAGTGCATATATTAATGCAGCTGTCATTAACATGCTATTGTGAGTCATTGCAAGTCCACCGCCATAGCGGTATTAGTCTAAATTTAAGCTAACAACAAGCATGTCTGAGATATCTGGCAATATGATAGGTTTAATATTGTGGGACCTACATGTTAAGGGGGCTGCCATTAAAGGAATGTGTAACTAAGAGGCACTGGGAAATCCTTAGACCTCATATAATTCCTCCACAATGCTTGCAGATGCAAAAGATGCTTTCATGGGCCTGAATTGTACCTATAACAAAACAAATGGAAATAAATAAAAGAACCTAAATCCTAAGGGCCTAAAAAAAGAGGGACTGCAGCATCTCCTCCCAACATCATTCCCCAGTGACCATCAATTGGTGGCATGTTCATCCGAACCCTACGTGTCCACGGAGAAGAAGATCATGGACCATGTCATGGGAGGTAGCCATCTTCATACAAAATATCACCATCACATATGCCAAGATTCAGGACTCTGTAGCCAGGCTAGATTAGGTCAGCATTGTGACCAATAGATTGTCACTGAGGAATGCTGTTGAGAAGGCACAATCATGTCCACAGCCCCTAGGTCCTCCTTCGCAAGGGTGCAGGGCCCGCATCGGCGCCCGGACGCCATCTCCCCAATGTTGCTGGTGTGGGAGCGGGGGAAGGTAGTGGCACCATGGGTGGTGGTGGCGGCAGAGGCATAGTGGAAGGAGAAGGAGGGGCCAGGCTGCTGGTGGCGGTGACCAGTCTCATTCTCAGCAGCCTAACTATGTGCTGCTCCATCATCAGGTGATGCCTCCTCTCCTCCCTAAAGGTCCTGTCCAGGCTGCGCTTCATGCCAGAGTTGTCGTCAGCCATCCTCCTCACGAGGGCCAACAACTCTGGCAGCGCAGACTCAGTCGTTGGTGGTCGTGGTGGGGGCAGGGGTCCTGCTGGGGGGTGAGAAGGTGGTGAGGAGAGAGTCTGGAGGATCTGGGACCCGGCAGGATCCAGGGGTTGTGATGTTGGGGTCCCCGGTGGATGTGAAAGGCAGGACAGCTCACTGTGTGGGGAAGGAGGTGCTGTGGCATAGTCCACCTATGTTGAGGGCCCCAGCGAGATGGCAAGTCTTTGGAGGAGGGGGAGGTCGGGTCAAAGCGGCTGGTGCTCTGTACCTGGGGGCTGTCATCATTTACCACGACCTTCCCCTCCTCAGAGCCAGGGCCCTCTGATGATCCTGCAGCCTCCTCCCCCTGAGCTGTCTCCTGCGGGGTGGGGGCTGATGGCCCCACCTCTGGCTCATCACTGGACCCAGACCTCCTACTGGATGCTGAAAGATAGAAAAAAGAGGTACATGTCATTAGTATATTAGCTAATACATTTAAATGTTTTTACTCCTAACTATCTGACATCTAGGCCTGAACATGGATGATTCTCATAATTTCAACTCAGATTAGCTATCATTTGCTAGATTTGATCTATTCTTTGGTTTCTTATCTTTACCTCTCGAAAGCTCCTAACGTTGTCTGTATTTCGTCTGCGGTCTGTAACTGCATCTGCTGCAGTGGGCACACCAGTACATGGACTCTCTATTGGTTGATTACTCTTGGGGTAGCCAGGAATGACAGTGATTTGTCAGCTTCATGGATTTAATGATGCATCCATCTATCCATTGTTAATTCCATGGAGCTGACATGTCAGTGTCCTTGTTGGTAACCATGGACAAGTGTAGTGTTTGTGATGCACATGTGGTGGCATGTTGGTGTAGGTTATAATTACCTGAATTGGAGGCTGGGTCCTGCTGGGCCACCGAGGCTGAAGCTCCAGCTGCGGGTGGCGGTCTCAGAAGGTCCCTTGAGACCCTCTCCCACTCCTTAAAGGTCAAATAATGTCCTTGGTCTTCTCTTGCCATCTTCCTCCTCACCGTGGCCCTGGTATCCACATAACGTTGCTTTAAGGACCCCAAGCCCCTAGGCACTGTGGACACCTCCTTCATACCTCCACTACCTCCTTCCAAGTCTGAGCCTTAGGACCTGGCTTCGCTTCCCTTGCAACCAGGATGACGGGCCGGTCACAGATTGCACCCAGGAGGACCATATTCCAGGCCCTGCTTTGCCAAAGCCTCTCAGCCAATTACATACGCACTTAGCGGCCTAACACGGTGAATAGTGCAATAACCTGCCAAAAGCCTCTCAGCCAATTTCATATGCACTTAGGGGCCTGACAGCCTCTCAGCCAATCTCAGCCAATTACATGCGCACTTGGCCGCCTGAGGCGGCCAAGTGCACATGTAATTGGCTGAGAGGCTTCTTGACGTAAAATCATCAGCTTAAATGCCACCTAAAGATCCACAGGTGACCAATTCCAAAGCTGTAATTAACGTGCCTAATGCCAGGTAATGTAATCAATAAGCTATATAACCCCATCCCCAAAAAGTCATGAGCACGTCTGAAACAGCATGGATGCTCTAAAAGTGAGAGGGATGCTCGACAGTCTGAGTGGGCGGATGAAGTTGAGATATTATTGTGCTTTCCACATGACACAGCGTGGAGATCCGGAAGCAAGGTGTGTTGATCGGGAGTGACAGAGAGGAGTGTCTGGGAGTGAATGAGGGTGTGAGTGGTGATGTGATCCATGCTGGGGCAGAACCAAGACAGGCAAGGGAATTATCACAGGCCATGCCTAGTATCGTGCGGGAGGATCAGGGAGGAGAGAGAGCTCCGGTAGCACAGGGACAGAGGGATATAAGGCCACCTGCAGACAGGGAGGCTGACAATGATGTCGGTGATCAGCTGTTGGGGGAAGATGTACAAGACGTGGTGGCTCAGGCAGAAGGGGGGAGTCTGTACAGGAGCCCGTGAGTAGGCGAAAGGCACCTAATGTGTACAGGGAGAGACTCACATTAGAGGGGTTAACTGATGGGGAGGTGCAGAGCATTTTCGGCTGACCCGTGCCTGTCTTGTGGAGCTCTATGTGTTCCTGAGGGAGGACCTTAAGCCACACTCATGGACCAATAGAGCCATCCCAGGAATGATACGGATGTTAGCTGCAATACACCTACTTGCCTCTGGTAGCTTTCAGAACACCCTCAGCATAGCCGGAGGAATGTCTCAGCCAAGCCTGTCCAATTGTCTGAGTGCATTCCTCCGTGCTATTGTTCGTAAAGCTACCAGATACATCAGTTACCCTAACACTGCTGAAGAGATCTCAAAGGTGAAGGTAGATTTCTACGGATTTGGAGGTGTCCTCAATGTGCTCGGTGCTAATGATTGTACCCATGTGGCACTGATACCTCCTAGAGAGCAAGAAGCTTTGTACAGAAATCGCAAGCATTATCATTCAATCAATGTACAGGTTGTTTGCGATGCGAACATGCGCATACAAAGTCTATCCGGCACATATGAGATATTTGAGGCCGGACGATTTTTATCTGGAAGGCTATTGGGTGGGTACACAGTAGTAATCGCAGTCAACCACATCTTACTATAACTGGATGTAATAACACATACGGTACATCATGTTTCCCTCTATTGCTCTGAGGTTCACATGTGCATTAAGTAGTAATACTACCGAAGCCATAACATAATAGCTCATTGCTGCCCATAACCCTGTGTTAGCTTGGCCAAACAGTATGCTAACACAGGGCCAGTATGCAGTTCACAACAACATTTGACAAAAACCACAATTGTTTAAACATTAGGTATATGCTCTGATGCATTACCTTGTATCCTGTGACATGGACATCTCTAGCCTTCATAACGTGTTGTGTGTTCTTGTAAGGGCTATGTAAGGGAGATTGATTCAGAATGCATCTGATAGAGGAGAATTAATAGTGTTTGGAAAACATTTTCTTGCATTAATATATCCCGGAATAAAGATTAATTAGTGTAACAGATTCACTGTCACTCTCAGGATCCATGCCTTGTTTTTCAATAAAATGGATGATGCAGGAGCTCTTTAAATATTTAACCACACTTTACTGATTGTTTTGACAGCATATAGCATAAAAACTGAAGGCAGAAACAAAACCCGAGCTTCTCATTGAAGCCCTGCATAACTAAACTGAATTTCCCTCACTGTCTTACATATAAGTGCAAACATACAGTCCAAGCATAGGCAGCAGAGGTGTCTTTCTCTCTCAGGCTATGTATCTCCAGCTTCTCTTTCTTAAGCAGATTCCTCCTTCGGTCATCACCTTTAGGGACTTTCTGTTCCTCTTATCTGCAGGCGCTCTCTTCAAAGCTTTTGGCTTTGGTCCATTAGCTTTCAGTGCAGCCGCTGACAGCAGCCCTGCACACTTCCACAATACTCCACCTCTGTCAAACAACTCTCCACCTGGAGGCAGCAGCAGGTCTTGATTGCAGCCACACCCAAGCTTTTAAAGGCTCTCTACTGCCGTCTGGTGACACACCATGACATTAGCTTACCTTGAAGTTATCAAAATCTCCTAGGTCTTTTGGCATTTGCGTTTGATCGTGTACGCCCCTCAAATTACACCTGAATTAGCATCACATTTAAATTCAGAATAATACACTATCATTCTTCACCTCAGTGACTTCTGGCATGTGCTCGGTACAAGAACTGCAAAAGCTACTTCCTGTGCTCTCTACCAGAAGGGTCGCAATATGTACCCTGTTTCCCTCTTGTCCCCGCCTCATGTAAGCATCCTATGGGTGTGACCATCTGGATTTGACATTTGTGCAAATCACATTGTAATTGAACTGAAGCTTCATATAGAATACATTTATTAATACACTACTAATTAGCCTCTATCAGATGCATCCATGATCCAGCTCCCTTACATATATCTTTAACTGTGTGTTAGCCACAGGGATCTCTTCATAGGTCATGATGATGATATTTGGGCATATGCTTTGTCAAAAATCCCAACATCCTATTCATATCAACTTGTCACACTTTTTTTCCATCAGGTGATGCAGTATATGGGTTTTTGCCGTGGTTGTTGACCTCTGTGAGCAATCCCCAGACCCGGGCAGAGGAGCATTATAATGCTGCGCATAAGACCTGCCGGAATGTAATTGAGCGCACCTTTGGTGTACTAAATATGCGCTTCAGATGTTTACATTCTACTGGGGGTGCTCTACAATACAAGCCTGAGAAAGTTTGTCACATCATCCTTCCCTTCTGTTGTCTGCACAATATAGCAGTACAGGCCAACTGTCTGGGGGACATTCATGCGGCTCCGCTACATGGGAAGGAAGAGGCTTCACATCCCCCTGTAGTGGATAATCTGGAGGGGTCACAACAACGTACCCGCCTCATTCGTGAGTACTTCACATGTAAGTACATACCCAATATGAATGGAATACAGTCTAATGTATGTTGACTATGCCTGACCCCCAAATCCACCTTGATCCATCATCCCCTTGTCATACAGAATTTCAATCAGTCCACAGTAGAGGAGAGTTCCCTAATATGATGTATGTATACTGGAACAAGCCACACGATCAGTTACAGGAAAGTAAGCACACATTCCCATACACATCTACAGTACTGACAGTTCTAAACATCAATGGCATAGATAATTGGAGCGGATTATATATCCCACTATGTCAATGTATATATGCCCCACATTTGTTCACATCGTAAGATCCTGTCAAACCACATGAAATGCAGATCAATATGTCGTAGATAAATACCATACAGAGATACCTTGGAGATCAAGAACCAGTCACGATAACACAAAACAGAGTCCTTTGGTTATTTACTCATGATTAGAGCTTATTCAGTAGGATCAAATATGGATCAGCAGCCAAACCCAACATGGTGGCTGCTGCTGACCGGCTGGAGAACTGACTACTACTGAAATTTATCCATACACAGCCTTTTAGACTTGTTTACATGAGACAATGCAGAAAATCCATATTTTCTCACCCTATAGCAAGATGGCATAACCCACTAACAGGCAATAACATTGTATTAATAAGAGATTTCCAATACGAATAGAACACACACTTTGTCTAATTTGTGACTTTAATCCTCACATCATATTAACCTTACAGAGCTGCTGCCGTGTGTCAACTCTTCTTTCAACAACCTAGACATGAAAAAACGGCAACAGAACTGCTACATCAATGTGAACTACATAGTGAGTATTTGCTGAATAATCTGGCCATATTTTCTGAAGGACACAAATAATACATCAATCACTCTATTAATGTAGGCCTATCTGTCTCTGTGCATTAATATCATGTGGTGTGGTGTGAACGGATCCCAGTATTACAAGGGGCTGTGGCAAATCAGAGGACATCTGAAGGGGAAACAGACAACATCATGAGGGTAATGCAAAACATCTACTAGGGTCACATGTGGTCATGACCCCACAGTAACCAACATCATATAACACTACATTTCATCAACATAATCATTAATGCGCATACAACAACCATATGGTTGCCAGAATAAATAGACACTAGAAAACATGGATCCTGTGACACTAAGCGATTCCACACACAGTGTGTTCGCATACATTACTACGGATCGGTCAATAGATAATGTGAATCTGGAAAACATAGAGAGGAGGTGTTAGAACAATCATGAGCTGTTATTATAGTACATTGTTTTTGCTCTGGACACTACTATAAACCAACTAACATGAACATCATCTATGAGCAGTAATACCCATATTGATTATTTCCTGTTCAATCAGCCTTCCCGGAATATGTTGAGGACGTGTGATAACAAGCCATGCTTCACTGTGAACACAATCCTTCCGCAAAATGTACTATCACTATCTACATGGAGTAGTTGTGCCATGCTGATATCACATCTCACTGGTATATGGGTGGTGCCAAGGCCAGACAGATTACACTGTTCACATTACCCCTATACACATGCACATTGTTCAAACAAGGAAATTAGCAGTTTGGTTTGGATGCCATGAAATAAATGAATCCACTTTCATAATGTTAACGGGATGAAATGCTACAGAAACCTATGTAGAACTGCTGGTTTGGATTAGCAGATCCTAATGGGACTGTGCAACTCTACAGCCGGAACACTGATCATTATAATGTAAACTCACACCAGACATGTTCCTTAGTGAAGAGATATGTAGTCATATATTTCATTTCCGAGCAATCTGCAGTGGTGAATGACACTGATCGAAACTGTTGGAAACTGGGTTGAGTGTTTACTCACATTATGGTATTGTACTGCTTGAAGATGAAGAAAATGTCTTCATAGTTGTGAGATTTGGCTATCAACATCTACAGATACAAGAACAAGATATCAATCATAACAATATTATGATTAACTACAGCATTTCATCTCAAGGGCAATCCACATTGAGCATCAATTGTTAAAATGTTAAACATAACCAGACATGTACATACTCTGTAGCCAGCCAATAGTATGTCAACATCTATAACATTCAATATTCTGTGAGGAGTGACCAGGAGGCCTTCCTCAATGGTCCTAAGACCTCTTACTCCTTGTTACAGGGCCCCCACCTTCCATGCCCATGGACCGTCTCCCTCTTCCACGTTGTTGTGGTGTAGGAGTGGGGGGGGGGGTGACACTACACTGGGTGGCTGGGGATCATTTGGATCTGGTGTCTGAGATGAGGAGGCAGACATCTCGGTTGGCGGTTTTGCACTCGAAGGCTGGAGAGGTATGGGCTGGCGGCGGAGTAGACGCATTAATATGCTTTTCTCATGACTTGACTGGCCCATTCCTCATATCTCTCATTCTTTCGCTTGTGCCTCCTCATCTGCTCCTTCTGGCTAGCATTTACATCTCTCCCACCACGTATGGTCCCCTGGCGAGCACAGATTTCCCTGAGGACTGAGGAGAACCTGTATCTCCTCTGGGCTATAATTAGGGGCCCTGGGCCTTGCCACAACCCGTTGCGCTACTGACTGTGCCTGGGACACCTGCTCTTCCCCTTCTCTCCCTGGGGCCGCTCCCTCATCCCCACCACCTCCCACCCGGGGATCAGGCCCCTGACCCTCTGCCCCTTCTCCTTGTTTTCCTACATCTGGGGGCACCTCCCTCCCCCCCTACTCTCCTCCTCCTTCTCCTCTCCCTCCTCCTCTCCCTCCCGCTACCCCTCCAATGTTCCCCTCACTATCCTCCTCTCCTCTCTTGCCTTACTTTCCTCCTCCCAACCTCTACCCTCCTATGAAAATAAAATAATGATAAATATATATAATAGGTATGTTTATGTTTATGGGGTAAAAAAAGAAAGATGTGACTATTATTTGTAGTTCAGTAATTGTATGGGGGGGGGGGTGTAGGCGTGCTGTGGCCTACCACTAGTTGTAGCTATGTGTACATATTAATCTATGTGTGTGAATTATGTGATATCAGTAATTATGTGTGTTGGGAATTAAGGGTTAAATGCTATGATATTTAAAAAGATCCAAACTCAAGGTACTCCTTCTCTCTTGCCCACTCTCCTTTCTCACAAAAACCCACCAACGCCTAGACCTGTGTGTCTACTTTCAAAAGCTCCAGCACAGTCAATGATTTTCTGTTTTGGCTCCCTTTTAAAGGCATATAAATGCTGTCTATTACGTATTACGTATTTCGCTCTATTTTCACACGCAAACCTTGATTGATTCATTGATACGCATGGCCAGGGAAATCCCAAGTTATCCGAGATAGCGTCCCTCGTTTGCAAATCCTAACGTGTACCTCAGAGCACTTTGAATTTAATAGCGTTGTAAACGGTCTCATTTTTCAAGTAAGTAGGCCTTGCGTTTTCACCTCGTATTTACGAGGCTACAATTTAATAAGGCTAATAATCAGGTGAACACCTGAAATTGTGGGAGGGTTCCTCTCCCCATGCCACCTATTTAAACCCCTCTCACCTGTCCTCAACAACCAACAGTTGTGTGCTGTCCTCCCTGCGAATCCTTGTGCTTCTCTGGCACAGCAAATCCCTGCACCCCACGACTACCTGTCTTTCCTTCCTCCACTACCCCATCTCATGTTGCTCCCGTTGCCCACCACGTCCCCCGGCAGTTTTCCACACGCCCTCTCCCACAGAGATCTCCTGTCTGCCGCACCTACCCTCTGGCTCCCCTCTATGCCGACCTCGCTGGTCGCCCCTCTCACTCCTTTTACTCTCTTTTCCTCTGTACCCCATCCCCGATCTCTTCCTTCCTTCTCTCCCACACTCTTTAATGTATATTATATATATATATATATATATATATATATATATATATATATATATATATATATAAAGAGTGAGGTAGCCTTGAATGTCCAGTAATCCAGTTGAATAATAAGAGTATTGCAGTGAATAGTGATACCTTTTTTATTGGACAAACATATTCAGAATAATGAATACATTATTGATTTTTTATATATATATATATATATATATATATATATATATACATATACATATATATATACACATATATATATATATACACATATATACATATACACACACACATATATATGTACCGTATATACTCGAGTATAAGCCAAGTTTTTCAGCCCTTTTTTTAAGGCTAAAAAGGGCCCCCTCGGCTTATATTCGAGTCCCCCCCCCCCCCCCCCCCCCCCCCGTGTCTCTCTAACCCCCCCGTGTCTCTCTAACACCCCCGTGTCTCTCTAACACCCCCGTGTCTCTCTAAACACCCCCGTGTCTCTCTAAACACCCCCGTGTCTCTTTCCCTCCCCCTCCTCATCCTCAACCCCCCCTCCTCATTCTAAACGACCCTCCTCACTTTACCCCTCTAAATACCTCCCCCTCTCCCTTTCCCCTCACTTACCTTCATCTGCAGCTTCTCCTCCGGCCTCTGCTCCTTCCTGCGTCGGCACCCGGTATATGCTAATGACGTCGTGCGCATGTGACGTCACGTCATTAGCATATACCGGGTAGCGACGCAGGAAGGAACGGAGGCCAGAGGAGAAGCTGCAGAAGAAGGTAAGTGAGGAGAAAGGGAGAGGGGGAGTTATTCAGAGGGGTAAAGTGAGGAGGGGGGTTTAGGATGAGGAGGGAGGTTGAGGATGAGGAGGGAGGATGAGGAGGGAGGATGATTATGAGGAGGGGGTTGAGGTTGAGGAGGGGGGTTTAGGATGGGGGGTTGAGGATGAGGATTGGGGAGTTGAGGTTGAGGAGGGGGGCTGAGGAGAGAGATTGAGGAAGGGTTTAGAATGAAGAGGGGGGTTGAGGATGAGGAGGGCAGTTGAGGATGAGGAGGGGAGTTAATGATGAGGAGGGGGTTGATGATGAGGAGGGGGGTTGAGGTTGAGGAGGGGGGTTGAGGAGGGGGTTGAGGATGGAGGGGTTGAGGATGAGGATGGGGGGTTGAGGTTGAGGAGGGAGGTTGAGGAGGGGGTTGAAGATGGAGGGGTTGAGGATGAGGATGGGGGGGTTGAGGTTGAGGAGGGAGGTTGAGCAGGGGGCTTACAATGAGGAGGGGGGTTGAGGATGAGGAGGGGGGTTGAGGAGGAAGGTTGAGGAGGGAGGTTGAGGATGAGGAGGGGGGTTGAGGTTGAGGAGGGAGGTTGAGGAGGGGGTTGAAGATGTGGGTTGAGGATAAAGATGGGGGGTTGAGGATGGGGGTTGAGGTTGAGGAAGGAGATTGAGGAGGGGGGTTGAGGATGAGGAGGGGGTGGAGGTTGAGGAGGGGGGTTAAGGTTGAGGAGGGGGGTTAAGGTTGAGAAAGGGGGGTTGAGGATGAGGAGGGGGGTTGAGGTTGAGGATGGGGGGGTTGAGGATGGGGTGTTTGAGGTTGAGGACGGAGGTTGAGGAGGGGGGTTGAGGTTGAGGAGGGAGGTTGAGGAGGGGGTTTAGAATGAGGAGGGGGGTTGAGGAGGGAGGTTAAGGATGATGAGAGAGGATGAGGAGGGGGGTTGAGGTTGAGGAGGAAGGTTGAGGAGGGGGTTGAGGATGGGGGGTTGAGGTTGAGGAGGGGGTTGAGGAGGGGGTTGAGGATGAGGAGGGGGTTGAGGATGGGGGGTTGAGGTTGAGGAGGGAGGTTGAGGAGAGGGTTGAGGATGAGGAGGGGGGTTGAGGAGGGAGGTTGAGGATGAGGAGGGGGGTTGAGGTTGATGAGGGAGGTTGAGGAGGTGGTTGAGGATAAGTAGGGGGGTTGAGAAGGGGGTTAAGGATGAGGAGGGGGGTTGAGGATAAGGATGGGGCGGTTGAGGATGGGGAGGTTGAGGTTGAGGAGGGAGGTTGAGGAGGGGGTTTAGAATGAGGAGGAGGGTTGAGGAGGGAGGTTGAGGATGAGGAGGGAGGTTGAGGATGAGGAGGGGGGTTGAGGATGAGGAGGGGGGTTTAGGAGGAAGGTTGAGGAGAGAGGTTGAGAATGAGGTGGGGGTTAAGGAGGGTGATAAGGGAGGGGGGGAGAGACACAGGGAAGGGAGAGGGGGGGAAGAGACACAGGGAAGGGAGAGGGGGAAGAGACACAGGGGAGGGAGAGGGAAAAGAGACACAGGGGAGAGGGAGGGGGGACACAAGAAAAGGGCACACAAGAGGGGGACACAGAGGGCACAAGAGGGACACAGGGGTCAACACGTTTACCACCCTCGGCTTATACTCGAGTCACTCATTTTTCCCAGTATTTTGTGGTAAAATAGGTGCCTCGGCTTATACTCGAGTATGTACGGTATATACACACATATATATGTATATACACATATATATATCTGTATATGTATTGTGGTGGATAGATCATCTGCTTCAGAATCTGCCCCCAAGGACAGGGTCCTGACCCGGAGAGTCTCTGTCAGTGTCTGTTTGTCACTTGCTGGTGCCTCTGTGCTCCCCAGGACTTTCAGACTCTCTAGTTCTGTCTGTCACAGGTCCATATCACAAACCATCTTAGGGAAACCCCAGTAACACTGATTCTGTATGAAGCTTGTAACTAAAGCATTTTGGTCAGAAGGTTTCTTCTGCAGTAGTGATGTCGCGAAAATCAAATTTTCGGTTTGCGAACGGCGGACGCCAATTCCATCAAATGTTCGCGAACGGACGAACATCAGCGAACCGTCATAGACTTCAGTGGGCAAGCGAATTTCAAAACCCACAGGGACTCTTTCGGGCCACAATAGTGATGGGAAAGTTGTTTCAAGGGGACTAACACCTAGACTGTGGCATGCCAGAGGGGGATCCATGGCAAAACTCCCACGGAAAATTACATAGTTGATGCAGAGTCTGGTTTTAAGCCATAAAGGGCATAAATCACCTAACATTCCTAAATTGTTTGGAATAACATGCTTTAAAACATCAGGTATGATGTTGTATCGATCAGGTAGTGTAAGGGTTACACCCGCTTCACAGTAACAGACCAATCTCCCCGTTTAATGCACCGCAAACAACAGCAAATAGTCCCTTTGCACAACAGCAAACTCCCCATTTGCAAAAGGTTGGATACCAAGCTAGCCATGTCCCGTTCCTTGTCCTCACTGATGTCATTGAAGGTCTCTTCCTCCACCCAGCCACCAAGGGTCCCCGAAAGGTGACAACAAGCCCCCTGGGATGCCTGCTGTGTTTGGTCTTCCACCTCCTCAAAGCCACCTTCCTCCTCTGACTCCTCTTCTTCAGACTCCTCTCTCTGCGTTGCCTCTGTCTGCGTTATTACAAGGTGTGTACTGTTAAGCAGTACTATTCCTATCGGTTTAATCCCTGTTACGTCCACTATTAGGGGACATGTATATGGCATGGATTTTTGGAACAGGGAGATGGAAAAAGATGCTTGTTCGGACCTCTTACTTCGAATTTGGGGCACTGCACGTGCAATATAAGGTGCCACCAGATAGGAGTGGTGTATTAAGTTGTACTACTCATTCCTATCAGTGTAATACCTGTTACGTCACCTATCAGGGGACGTGTATATGGCATGGATTTTTGGAACAGGGAGATGGAAAAAGATGCTTGGTCGGTCCTCCCACTTCGAATTTGGGGCACTGCGCATGCAATCTATGGTGCCACCAGATAGGAGTGGTGTATTAAGTTGTACTACTCATTCCTATCAGTTTAATACCTGTTCCGTCGCCTATCTTTGCTCCCAATAGCACATTCTATATGTCATCAACCGGCCTGGGTGTATTTAGAGAACCACACTTTAAGGCCCTTAACCTGGGACAAGGTGGCTTGGCTATCAGAATTGCCTCAGAGCCTTAAAAACTCGCCAAACCCCCTAATCAGACACTCACTATCATACTGGAAATGGGCCAAGAAACACACGGGTTTGTTCCCTGGATCCACCCAAATGACCCCAATTCTTGACCACCCTCAGGCCCCGAAACACATGAGCACAACATCACAACACTGGTGGAGGTCAAGGAAACTAGATAGACTGGGAGACTGGTTAGTAAAGAGTCGGATGCTCACCTATGAGGAACTGAGGGACAAGCATGAGCTACCGCTGTCAGAACATTACAATTACTGTAGGCTGAGGCATTTCACACACTCCCTGACCCAGAAACAGGGGACACCGGTCTTAAATTGGTTCTCTAAAATTTGTAAAGATAAACCTCTATCAAGGGGGATCATTGGGTCGCTTTACAAATATAAAACATTTGTTACTGGTTGAAGCGACACTGGGGGAAGGACCGGAGTGGGGAGCCCTGGAGACCCTTCAGAAGCAACCGGCGGCAAAATCATCCCAGGAAAGTGGAGGTCGCTTACTGAAGCCTGCCCTAGGGTAACCAAAGGGTGATTGCCCAGGTTAGATATTGTAAATAATAAGCTAATACTGCTGGAGGGATGATAGCTAATAGGACTTTGATGTTCCCTGCAGATATACTCTTTACTATTGTCTGTTTTACTATGTTTTAGGTATCTCTTAAATTGCAATCACAGTAAAAAATAAATAAAAAAATATTACCTAAAAAGTAAAAATAAGAAGGAATAACTAGCTAACTTTCACAAAATGTCTTTATTGTAAATATGTATTTTTGCACAACTGTTATGCAAGACTGTTCAAAAATGCTTTATTTTTCATTACATGCTGTACGCCTTCTGACAATAAAAAAATGTAAATGCAAAAATTTGGTGATGTTGCAGCAACCAGAAAAATTGATGTTAGTTTGTGGACCATTATTAGCTCAAGGCAGCTCATCTATCAGGCCTTTTTTAATCGAATGTATCGCCCACTGTCAGTCCCTTCGGGATCCATCCCTCATTCATCTTAATAAATGTGAGGGAATCTAGACTTTTTTTGACGTAGGCGACTTCTCTTATCAGTGACAAAAGGTCCTTTCTGACAGGACACTTGAAGCGGGGCAGGACAGAAGTTCTATGGCAAATTGGGATAGCTCAGGCCACAGGGCAAGCGTGCACACCCAGTAATCAAGGGGTTCATCACTCCTCATAGTGTCGATATCTGTAGTTATGGCGAGGTAGTCTGTTACCTGATGGTCGAGTCATTCTCTGAGGGTGGACCCCGAAGGGCTGTGGCGATGCATAGGACTTAAAAAGCTCCGCATGTCCTCCATCAACAACACGTCTGTAAAGCGTCCTCTCCTTGCCGGCGTGGTCGTGGGAGGAGGAGGATTATGTTCACCTCTTCCGCTGTTAGATTGGCGTTGTGCTGTGACATCACCCTTAAACGCTGTGTAAAGCATACTTTTTAATTTATTTTGGTAGTGCTGCATCCTTTCAGACTTGTGGTAATTCGGCAACATTTCAGGCACTTTCTGCTTATACCGGCGGTCTAGTAGCGTGGACACCCAGTACAGGTCGTTCTCCTTCATCCTTTTTATACGAGGGTCCCTCAACAGGCACGACAGCATGAAAGACCCCATTTGCACAAGGTTGGATGCCGAGCTAGTCATGTCCCGTTCCTCGTCCTCAGTGATCTCACTGAAGGTATGTTCTTCCCCCAGCCACGTACAACACCACTGGTACCAGATAGGTGACAACGAGCATCCTGTGATGCCTGTTGTGGTTGGTCTTCCTCCTCCTCCTCAAAGCCACATTCCTCCTCTGACTCCTCTTCCTCACAATCCTCTTCCAGCGTTGACGCAGGTCCAGCAAGCGATGCTGATAAGGCTGTTTCTGGCGGTGATGGTGACCACAACTCTTCCTCTTCACGCTCATCTACGGCCTGATCCAGCACTCTTCGCAGGGCACGCTCCAGGAAGAAAACAAATGGTATGATGTCGCTGATGGTGCCCTGGGTGCGACTGACCAGGTTTGTCACCTCCTCAAAAAGACGCATGAGCCTACAGGCATTGCGCATGAGTGTCCAGTAACGTGGCAAAAAAATCCCCAGCTCCGCAGAGGCTGTCCTAGCACCCCGGTCATACAAATACTTGTTAACGACCTTTTCTTGTTGGAGCAGGTGGTCGAACATTAGGAGTGTTGAATTCCAATGTGTCGGACTGTCTAAAATGAAGCGCCTCGCTGGCATGTTGTTTCGCCGCTGGATATCTGTAAAGTGCGCCATGGCCGTGTAGGAATGCCTGAAATGGGCACACACCTTCCTGGCCTGCTTCAGGACGTCCTGTAAGCCTGGGTGCTTATGCACAAAGCGTTGTACAATCAGATTACACACATGTGACATGCACGGCACATGTGTCAACTTGCCCAAATTCAATGCCGCCAACAAATTTCTTCCTTTGTCACAAACCACTTTGCCGATCTCCAGTTGGTGCGGAGTCAGCCACTGATCCACCTGTGCGTTCAGGGCGGACAGGAGTGCTGGTCCGGTGTGACTCCCTGTTTTCATGGAAGTCAACCCCAAGACGGCGTGACACTGCCGTATCCGGGATGAGGAATAGTACCTGTGGAGCTGGGGGGGTGCCGTTGATGTGGAGCAAGACATAGCAGCAGCAGAAGAGGACACAGCCGAGGAGGTTATAGAAGAGGATGGAGTAGGAGGAGTAGAGGAGGTGGCAGCAGGCCTGCCTGCAAGTCGTGGCGGTGTCACCAACTCCTCTGCAGAGTCACGTATTCCATGCTTGGCAGCCGTCACCAGGTTTACCCAATGCGCAGTGTAGGTGATATACCTGCCCTGACCATGCTTTGCAGACCAGGTATCAGTGGTCAGATGGACCCTTGCCCCAACACTGTGTGCCACAGATGCCATTACTTCCTTTTGCACAAAGAAATTTCGGCCGGGTACCTTCCACTGCGGTGTCCCAATAGCTACAAATTTTTTGAACGCCTCAGACTCCACCAGCTTGTATGGTAAAAACTGGCGGGCTAAGAGTTCAGACAAGCCAGCTATCAGTTGCCGGGCAAGGGGGTGACTTTGTGACATTGGCTTCTTACGCTCAAACGTGTCCTTGACAGACACCTGACTGTGGGCAGATGAGCAGGGACTGCTCAGGGCGAGACACGGAGTGGCGGATGGTTGACAGGGGGCAAGCAGGGCAGCAGTGGTTGACGTGGCTGAAGATGCTGGACCGGGAGGAGGATGGCGGCTTTGACTTTGTGTGCTGCTTGTATTCATGTGTTGATCCCATAGGCGTTTGTGATGTGACATCATGTGCCTTCGCAAAGAAGTTGTACCTAGGTGGGTGTTGGACTTCCCACGACTCAGTTTCTTTTTGCACAGGTTGCAAATGGCATCGCTGTTGTCACAAGCAGACACAGCAAAAAATTGCCACACTGCTGAGCTCTGCAATGACGGCATTCTGGTGGTGGCAACAGCATGCGTTGACTGGCGTGCTGTCTGGCTGACCCCGGGTGCCGATGCATGCTGTCTGACTGTGCCACTAGCTACTTTCGACGACCTCCTGCTGCTTCCAACTCGTCTTCTCCTCCTCTCTGTCTCCCCATCTGAACTTTCCTCCTGTTCTTCTTCTCTTATAGCGGGCACCCACATGACATCCACGGACGCATCGTCATCATCAACGGCTTCACTTGTATCTGACAACTCAACAAAGGAAGCAGCACCGGGTACAGCATCATCATCATCATCAGACCTTACGTCCATGTGTGTAATGCTGCCTGACTGGAACATATCCCTGTTATCTACATCCTCTGGCACTAATGTTTGTGCATCACTCATTTCTTCCAATGGATGTGTAAATAACTCTGCTGACGGATCAAGTGAAGCGGCAGTGGTGCTAGTGTTGGTGGTGGCGGCAGGCGGGCGAGTGGTAACTGGAGAGGTGCCCGAAGCTAAGCTGGAGGAGGATGGTGCGTCTAGGTTCCGAGCGGAAGCTGTAGAAGATTGGGTGTCCTGTGTTAGCCAGTCAACCATGTCCTCAGAACTGTTCAAGTTCAGGGTACGTTGTCTCTGAAAAATGGGCATTATTCTAGGGCCAAAGGGAATCACAGGACCATGACCACGACGACCCCTGCGGGGTGGCCTGCCTCTGCCTGTCATTTTTTTTATGATTAGTGGTACTATGCATGCAAGCTACTGTGACACCAGACATGAGTGTTACTGTGCACTGGCAAAAGTTGGCAGAGTAGATGCAATATGCCTCACACACACGCCTGTAGGCAGGCAACTGATATTCAATCGATTATAGTCAAAAAAGGGTTCTTTTATTTCTCTGTACACTACTGTTGCACTAGATATGAGTGTCACTGTGCACTGGCAAAAGTTGGCGGGGTAGATGCAATAGGCTTCACACACACGTCTGTAGGCAGGCAACTGATATTCAATCGATTACAGTCAAAAAAGGGTTCTTTTATTTCACTGTACACTACGGTTGCACTAGATATGAGTGTCACTGTGCACTGGCAAAAGTTGGCAGAGTAGTTGGAATAGGCCTCACACACACGCCTGTAGGCAGGCAACTGATATTCAATCGATTACAGAAAAAAAAGGGTTCTTTTATTTCTCTGTGCACTACTGTTGCACTAGATATGAGTGTCACTGTGCACTGGCAAAAGTTGGCAGAGTAGATGCAGTAGGCTTCACACACACGCCTGTAGGCAGGCAACTGATATTCAATCGATTACAGAAAAAAAGGGTTCTTTTTTTTCACTGTACACTACGGTTGCACTAGATATGAGTGTCACTGTGCACTGGCAAAAGTTGGCAGAGCAGATGCAATAGGCTTCACACACACGCCTGTAGGCAGGCAACTGATATTCAATCGATTACAGAAAAAAAAGGGTTCTTTTATTTCACTGTACACTACTAGAGATGTCGCGAATAGTTCGCCGGCGGATTGTTCCCGGCGAACATAGCATGTTCGCGTTCGCGGCGAATAGCGAACATATGCGAGTTTCGACCCGCCCCCAATACTTTATCATTGAGCAAACTTTGACCCTGCATGTCACAGTCAGCAGACACATTCCAGCCAATCAGCAGCATACACTCCCTTCCACACCCTTCTACCTCATGGACAGCAGCCATTTTGGAATCAGAACTAACTTGCAGTCTTACTGAGAGGAGGTAGAGTGTAGGTGATACTGCATCAATAGGGAAAACCATAGCTAGGCAAGTTTATTCAGTGTCCAGTGCAGTGCTGAAGGACTCATCAGATCTCTGCTGTAAACACAGCACCCCAAAAAGCCCTTTTTAGGGCTATAACATCATTTTTTTCCCGTTTTTTTCTGTGTAATCTAACTTCATTTGCCTGTCTCCCTGCTAGCCCCTGCTTGTAAGTGTGTGTGTCAGGCTCACAGCTTATACTGTGTGTGCACAACGCATACAATATAATATTGTTTACTAGTTGTCTACTTTTAAAAAACCCAAACTTTTATTTTCCTAAATCTAAGTGCATTTGCATAACCGTCAATCAAAGTTCATTTGCTTGACCGCTACCCATAGTGTGTGTCCTGCTTACAAGTACTGTGCCAGAGAGCATGTTGTGTGCATGCTTGAGCTCCAAACAAAAGGCTTTTTAGGGTCTTAGTCCCTCAAATACAAGTTTTATTTTAACACCTTTCTGTTTATAAGCACTTTGTGCATGGTGTTGTTCATTTTTGGGAGTTTTTGTGGTTTTTTTCTTAGTTTAATTTAAGTTTTAGTTTTCTGTGAGTCAGGCTCAGCTCTCTATCCCAGGAGAGTGAGCTGTCTCCTGGATACTTTGCCACACCCCTCCATTAGCACTTCACCTTCACTCCTGAAACTTTTTTTTACTTTGACTTTTTTAAAAAGTTTTTCAGGTTTTTGTTAAAGTTTTGTTTGTTTGGTGTTGGGTTTTATGTTTTGGGGGGAGAGAAGAAAAGTAACATCTTTGTAGGCAGTGGGGGGGAAAACAATTTGAAGTTTTGTTTAAAACACTTTTTTTAACATCTGACACAGAGACACAGAGGGGTTAAAAAGCCTCTGTGTTCTCTGTGTTGTTGCAATTAGCAACACCTTGCAA